>JANUYF010000003.1:153977431-154229931 GCA_026167975.1 Phrynosoma blainvillii | reverse complement strand
GCACAGTAGGACTATCACTGCCAATGGCTACATTCTATGGAATCCAATGATTTATAGTTTCACAAAGTACTTTAAATTCTCTGGCACGAAATTCCAAATAATTTTTCAAAAGTACAAATCCCAGAATTCCATTGGATTCAGTCATGGCCACTAAAGTGGTATCAAAGTGGTGTAAGTATGTAGTACAGGGACCCTCTGTTTCTCAGCCTTGCCCTTAAATTATATTGCAGGGTGGAGCTGCTGTGTGGAAAAATGGCATGGAAAATTAGATATGTTTTCCTGAGATCTCTGGAACAAGAGTAGAATCAAAATGTAATACAAGTCGACCTTCCATAGCCACGGATTCTTTAGCCATGGATTCAACCATCCACAGATTGAAAATGTTCAAAAAATATATATCAATTCCAAAAAGCAACCCCAGGTTTTGCCATTTTATATAAGGGACACCATTCTACTATGTCACTGCATTTAATGGGACTTAAGTATCCATGGATTTTGGTATTTATAGAGTGTCCTGGAACTAGACACCAATGGATACCAAGGGCCCACTGTAAATATGATGAACTGGGGCTTAGGTTCTTTTTTCAGTGGGAGAGTGTTCCAGCACATTTCCTCCATCAAAAAATATTTGTGTTCAAAACATGAGGACCCACCTCTGCTATTTTGCCACAATACCATACATACGTACCTACGCACCTCCCACATCCATCACTGGGACAGCGATAATGGTGGCTGGCCAACCACGCAGAGCTGACAAGGAGAAAGAGAGACATTTTGCAGTGGGTGGAGAGCTGCTCTTCCCAATATTCATGTGAATGGAGAAAGTAAAAGTCTACGGTTTATTTACAGTGTCCCTGATCACGGACATAGCATGCATGACATGAGTTGCAAGAAGCTATTGTGGTATTTTAGCACCCTTTTGTCCATCACTCAATAAGGGCGAATAACTCTGACCTCTGTGCTCTCCTAGTGGTCTCACAAAAATCATTCTCAGCTGTAAGACCCCATAAGTAGTGTGTTCTGTTTTACCAGACTGCCTTCTGAGCCTGTAAAAAAAATACAAGCTGCACAGAACTTGTCTCTGGGCAGAATGGAAAAGCAGTCATCCTCAGTTACATACGTTGCTCTTAAATCCTAGCCACTTCAATATTTCTTTTTTTAAAATTAGGAAGAGGTCAAAATGTAATGAATTTATTACAAATTAATAATATGGTTATAAAACAGCAAGGGGTTCACCACCTACTGTAACAGAAACATGACCTTTTGGGCCCTAGAAACTTTCTAGTCCAGTTGTAAGCCTTCATTCCTATAGTTTACTCCCACAGTCCATGGCTCCTGAGAAGAATTCTACTTCTCTGTGTTAAGAAAAAATGTCTCATATGTAGCAACATTACCCATGATTGATATTTACAATGGTAGAGAGTTCCACAGATTCCTTGGATGCCTTGGATCAACATTTGTTTAGAGGTTTTCTAGGTTTGGTTTGGTTTCATAGAATCCAAAAGACTTCAAAGATCATCTTGTCCAAGGAACAGGAAATCAACTATTACATAATGCTTTACAATTGTCTTGCTGCATAATGCTTTATTTAGATGCTCTGTGATATATGTTATTCAGTGCTATGGAGAATTTTTATTCTGGACTATACAGCCCTTCTTCAACGGCACCAACACCTGTTCTAGGGAACATTGTAATAGGGATGAATGCCTTAACACACACACACACGGTTGCCTTCCCTTCATATCTGAATTAGATTCTATGTGAAATACTCCCCTGAGGAATTTTTATTATTATTCTGTATAAGGGTATTTTCCCCACACATCTTTGTCTTCCTTGCAAAATATAATTGGTAAAACCACAGTCTTCCATTTACGCTTCCTGATAACAGAAGTAATTTAAAATTACTAAAAGCATTGTTGAGCAAAATACTGGCTGTAATAAGAAAGCTATTCATAGCTTTAGCTATGTTCACTTTGGCCATTGAGCTCGGAAGCAACAGCAACCACAATAACAACAATAAATAATAATAGCAAAGGATTTTAAACCTCCCACCGTCCTGTTTTGCCAAGTGAAAGGTGGCTCAGCTCCCTCCCCTAGTTGAGCTCTTTGTCCCCACCCGCACCCCCACCCACCCACCCACCCCCGGCATCTCAGCTGAACTGTGGGCATGCATCATAACCACGTCCTTCTATCAAGTGTGGACTAAGAACAATCTCCATTAGCTGACAGGCAGGCAGGGTGATAAATGCCCCCGACGAAGGGGAAGGAATTGCGTAAAATAAAGAAGCATGTTCCAACAAGTCTTGTCAAAATTGTATTGATTTAATCATCTGCAGAAATACACATTCCTGGCTACTGTAGCGTGCATCGTGGGTGCAGTTTAGAGCGGCAAGCAGGCACTCCATGCTCTCCCTCCCTCATTGGGTCCGAAGGTGATGAAGTGCAAGACAAACTGCCTTCTAATTCCCTTTTTTAAAAAATGTTGGATCATTTTGTTTTATTTAGGGTGTTGTTGTTGTTGTTTTAAAAAAACAACCCACATAGCTGGTGCCTATTCTGAAACAACCATGCCCTTGGTTACATATTACATTATTTAGTTCTATAGCCTGCATTTTAATGGCCAACAAGGCACCCGGGGAATTGATGTAGATTTAAATCCCGGGTTTCTAGGATTTACCCCAGCACATACTGTGGTTCATCAATACGCTGGGGTGCAAGAATAAGAAGTTTGATTATTTCCTGATCTCAAACAGGCTGCAATGGGGTGGTTTGCTTGGTTGCTTGGACTTTCTGGAGAGAGGTGCCTTTCCCTGTGTGCCAAGAGGAGAACCCACAAGACATAGCATGGGGGGGGGGGGCTTTTAGAACTGGAAAATGTTCTAATAGTGAAGGAGTGGGTCCACTTGACAAACAGTTCCTGGCTTCCAGTCAAATCCCTTTTGGCATAAATCATCTGATTAGATCTCCCTGTATGATTTCAGAGATGCCAATATTCTCTGGCCACTGTAAAAGGTGAGATGTGAGCAACACAAGGTGACAGCAGGATGCCAACTGGCTGTATTCCAAGTCCTTTTCCACTTTGCAGATTCAAAGCTGAAATCATGACTTCAAGGCAGAGAGAGGCAGAGAGGATGGCAAATGTGTGAGGCTGAGATGGGTAATCTTCCTGTCCCTGTGTGCTTTGAATTCAACTCATTGTGGCTGTGTCCTTTAGCTCTGACTCTTGGTTTTTCATACCCATCTCCTTTCCCAACACACACTTAGCCTGACTACCTTCCGATCACCCCCAGAGATCAGGGGTGGGAAGAGGAATGACCTTTAACAACTGCCTACGGTTCAGCTTTTACACTGGGAACTGGGAAATGTAACCCAGCCAATTCCATTGAGAAAGGGTTGGGTTTTGGAATGTAGTTCAAGGAACAAGCTTTGACAGCCAAGTAAGGGGGTGCCTAGCCTGGGAACCATCTTGGGAGCACTGACACCTCCCATCCCATGCCTGTTTCCCAAACACATTCCGGGGGGAGGGGGAGACCCAGTGCCCTGCCTTACTCCTGCTGTCATGTACCCAACTTGGGAATGATGCCCCAAATATCCAATGAAGTCCTTCTGTCCTCTCCCTGCCACCCATCACCCCCACTGGTGCTAGACTGGGTTGGGATATATACTTGTTCCATTTTGTGGAGGTGGAAGGGAGAACAGTTTTGTTTTGTTTTTAAATACTTTTATTATTTATATTTTTCCAGGGAGATATATCTGTTTGATTATGCATTGCTGCATATTATTTTTAAACCAGTTTAATAATTGCTTAAAGCCTGGGGGAATAATCTAGGAGGCAGTCCCTGCTTTGTTGCTTCTTTGGTGTCCCTTTAAAGTTGACTAATGATGGTTTAAAAGCTGTTGTCTTAAAGGCAAAGGTGGGTTTTTAAAACTGATTGCTTATTTTGTAGTATTGTCAACGTTCTAGTTGGCCTCAAGTCCACTGCTCCAGCAGTCTTTGAGCAAATGAGCCGCAGGTTCAGAGCTATACAGCTTTGAGTAGGTGTACATCTCTGCAAAATGGGCAATTGGTTTATGCCAGTGATGGAAAAAATTGCAATTTAAAAAAAAAAAACAGTTTCCAAGAGAAAACTGAATCTCAGGCCATGTCACTGCCTAGAATTGATTTGTGAAGCAAGTTAATGTGGTCCAGTGTGCTTTCTATACACATATAAACACTTATTTATCAAAATGAAACAAATTTTCTTTTAACAGTTGAATATATTGAGTGGAATCCTATATCATTTTCTTAAGTTTGCCCCATTCACAACCATGTTCCATTTGCCAGCAGAATGGACCTCCTTCTCCCAAGACTGTTGAGGCCTTGTATACAGTAGTAGGTTGTGGGATGAGTTACGGTCATGATAATATTGCCACAATCATGACTAAGGAGTTTATTGCATTCCCTTTTTTGCCTGATCTGGGCACGGGATAGAGATGTTGTGAACAAGGGGAAATGATATTGCACTTGAAACAGTTGGCAAGCCATCGCCATGCTGTCGCCCAACCACCACTGAGCGCTGAGCGGGCCAATTTTTCAAGGTAGGAAACTTTCCAATTGAGCAAAATCAGCCTGCTCAGCGTGGCTTGGGGATGGGTGGTGGTCAGGTGATGGCACAGTGATGGCTTGCCGACTGTTTTGAGTGCAATAAAATCTGTTTCCCCTGATTCATGTGCACCTCAGCCTGTGTCCAGATCAGGCAAAAAAGAGAATGCAATAATCTCCTAGGTAGCAATCCTGAACACAAAATAGTTAGGATAAGTAACTAGGTTGCTTTGTATTCACAATCGCTACTTAGTCACCACTGTGACACTCCTGCAATGAATGTAACTCCCCAACACACCTACTTTACTGAGCATCAGCTGCATGGGGAGGAAACCCAGTCTTACAGGATTGGAGAATGGGTGAATTTCATTTGCATCAGGTTTGGGCAGGCCAGGAGAAGTTACGTTGCTATTGTTGTTGTTGTTGTTGTGTGCCTTCAAGTCATTTCTGACTTATGGTGCCCCTAAAGCGAACCTATCACAGGGTTTTCTGGGGCTGAGAGTGTGTGATTCACCCAAGGTCACCCAGTGGGTTTCCATGGCCATGCAAGGAATCAAGCCCTGATCTCCAGAGTCATAATGCTACACTCAAACGACTACTCCACGGTGGCTCTCAGAAGTTATTTAAGTATAACCTAGTTCAGTAAATAAGTAAATAAGTATACTTTAGTTAAGTATACTTAACTAAAGGTGCATCTACACTATAAAAATAATGCTGTTTGACAACACTTTAACTGCCATGGTTCCATCCTACAGAATCCTGGGGCACCAGCACAGTATTCTTTGACAGAGAAGGTTAGCAAAACTACAGATATCATGATTCTATAGGATGGGGCTACAGCACCTAAAGTGGTGTCAAACTGAATTGTTTCTATACACTCCTAAGTAGCCGACATAGGATTCCAGTCAATATTTTTTACTTTTGAAAGAATATGTGTTTCATTTTGATTAATAACAAAATGCATCTATAGGTGTCAAGAAAGCACATTGAACCATATTAACTTACCTCACAAATCATCACTAGGCAGTGAGGCTGGCTTGAGATTCAGTAATGCCCAAAGTCTCAGGTTGGGGACATTCAAGGTTATAATGGGGTAAAGCTATGTTTTGAAAATCCTTGTTGCTTGCTGTAATCATTTCTTTTAATAGGGATTTGTGCCCTTTGCATTCAGGCCTAGAATGTGACCCCATTTTATAACAATAGATATTCCATGTGTAGAACTGACCATTCAACCAAAAACAGGAGTGCCATCCTAGAAGAAGTCACAGCAATGGTCTCCCTGTATTGTGCTCCTGATCTTGGTGTTTTAGATAGTCACAAAGATGTTTCTGCCTTTAAACCATCTGTCATGCACAATCAGGTTCCTTAGCAATGCTTTTGGCAGATGGACTCCCTGACCAAAGAAGGAACTGTGTAAGGGGGCAACAGTGCTAGTGTGGATCCGGGATCAGTCCTTGAAAATGAGTTTAGAAAACTAACTGCACAGAAGACAAAGTGTTGTGCTGCTGACTGTGCTGCTGTGTGGGCTGAGCCTCTTGTGTGTCTGGAATGCCAAATGCTGAACCAAGCACTTGGCTGGAAGCACTCAAGTGCCCCAAATGAAACTTCTTTAATCGTAGACAGCTCGCATACACAACAGAGAGAGAAAAAGCTTTTCACATGAGGCTTGATGTTTGAGGAGGAGAGGAGTATTTCATGCAAGTGTCTCCCCAGAAGAAAATTCAGTTGGCACAGTCATGTAAGGACAGTGTTAGTGTTGTTATCCAGAGTATGACCAACTCTCATTATGGAATGATCTCCTGCTGTTGCCGCCGCCCAGTGCCATAGGGCCAGATTTTTCTTTGGCCTTTGAAGGCAGTGGCTAACAGGAGGTCAATGAGGAGCTGTGAGTAGATTAGGAGAGTTCTGGGACTGCCTTAACAGGGCTGTCAGCAGAGGGAGCTGGAGACAGCACTAGACTTAACCAAAGACTTGCAAAGGAAGGGGGCAGCTTTCTGATCAGGGCACCTGAACAAAAAAATCTGATTGGTGTTGCTCCTACCAGGCAGGTTGGAGTTCACCTGGTTGTGTTTGAAGAACATTGACAAGACAATGGGTACCGTGGGATGCCAGCCTTTGTTCTTCTGTAGAGGATCCAGCCTTTTTCTGATGAAAGTCATGCCCTCTCCTGAAAAACTGAAGGCAGGAAGATTAAGTGTTTTCCAGGAACAGCTTTCAAAAGAGAAAATGCCTTGGCCAAATGACTCAGTTATGTGTTCCAAGTCCAGCCTCTTCACATCAAGGGTGAGGTAGAGGGAAAGGACACAAATCTCCTGAGAAAGTGCAAGTCAGTCAAAAAGAAAACTTGGAGTCACTTCAAACACTTCGCCAATAATTCATGATTCATGCAATAAGTTTTTTAAAGCCCATTTCTTCATTTGCCAAGTACATAGAGAGCAGAATGTTCTTCATTGTGTAGGAACACCACAACATGTTGCATTTAACAAGGAAAGGTCAGTAAAAAGGGACCATAGCTCCTTTTTAAAGAAGCTACTCCTTGTCCTCATCCTGTCCTTGGAAAAAATTGGTTTTGTTCTATAGCAAGCAGGCCCAGATTCACAACAAGGAAACCACCCCCCACACGCACACACCCACACACTCCCCACCCTATTCACTGGACAGTTGTTAATCTTTGCCACAACCAGGTGAACCAGGAGACCAGAAGAAAAGTAATGCAGAAGTGAATGGATCAGCTTGTGCTTACTTAAGATTCTGCTCACTGCCCCAACTCTTCTCATCCCCACCTCAAAATCTGAAAGCTCAGAAGCAGAGACAGTGCAGACTAAGCTTCACATGGACTTCTGAGAAAGCTGAAAAATGGTGCAGTTCTAACCAGTCAACACAAAGGACTAGTGAAAGATGGAACTTTTCTCACCAGAAGTGAACAACTGCTATGCTGGTTAAGGCCAAGAGTATTCTAGCCAAGTGGACAGCATATCTACTGCCATCTATCTCAAGTTTTAAATGATGAAAGAAACAGTTTGTGGGGAGGGGGATCTGGGCTGGGATTGCAGTTGTGTGGGAGTCTATCCTTTTGTACCATATTCTGCTGAAAATCTTTCCAAAGTTGATATTTGCTGCCCAAAATATTGTTTCACTGGTATTTTGGGCAAACAGTAGTTTCAGAAGAGGACAACATTTGGAGGGTGGTGGTGGTTTGAATAGATAGAAAGATTGTGCCATAAGTTGCCATGCTGTTTGAGCATGGGTTGCCCCCCGCATTTCATAAGGATAGTATTTCTTTTAAAAATATATATTTTATATGATTTGTAGATGAGGATGAAGATGATGAAATTAATACATTGGAAATGTATCTAATTTGATCTCTGTATCCAAAACTAACCAGCCAGTTGCCACTCAGCATTCAGGAAGGGAAAAAACACTGGATTAATTGTCAAGGGAGTGAAATCTAATTGGTGTTTTCTAACTGGAGAGAGCCCAAGACAGAGAGATAGAGCAAGAGCTTTGCTGCTGCCCTCATTAGGGGCCTCTGCAGACAGTGCAAAGCACCGTCTTGGAGGCATGGAAGGGGAGGGGCAGCCGCATGGTGGCCACCCCAACCCCTCCCTGAGGACGCCATCAGGGAGCGTGTTGTTAAGAATGGTGCGCACCCTGAATATGTCCTCCCGGCACAGCGTCTTCACACGCTGCACCAGAAGAGGCACAGAAGAGCCACGGGGTAGCTCTTGATGTGTCCCTTCTTCCAGCTCTGGAAGGACCAACATTTTAGTGCTCCTTTCAGGGCTGGCAGATGGGAGGATTGGGGCTGAGGCATGGGGCAGCCTCGGCCCAAATCCCCTGCTTCCAAGGGTGGCCCACAGCTGCCTGTCTGCATTCCCCCTAGGACTACTAGGTAGTGGCACAAAATATCTCATAAGAATGGCATACAGCCAATTCTGGAGGTTTTCTTGGGGGAGGGAAAGATGGTGGTCTTTATTGGTCAGTTAAGTCTGCTTTATTTCTCCATGACAAGACCCCTAGGCAGTGGGATCACTAGGGGGATGTGGAGGGTGCGGACCACATCATGTGATGCCCTAAGGCAGGGGTAGGCAACCTTTCTCCTTTAAGGGCCGAGGGGCTTCAGCTCCCAGAAGCCTCAGCCGTGTTGGCCAATAGTCCCATGTTGGCCAATAGCTCCTGGGATTCTGGGAGCTGAAGTCCCTCGGCCCTTAAAGGGGAAAGGTTGCCTACCCCTGCCCTAAGGGGGGGCGTGTGACACCACTGCTCTTCAAATATCTGCCTTTTGGCAGAAATGGGCTATGGCATTTGCCTGTGTCCCTTTAAAATGTTGAAGATATTGTGTGAGTGGGGCAAGACTCAGTGGAAGGAGAAAGAAGAGGCCCTGGGTTCCTTTTAAATTTAAATATTTTCTTGTTATAAATTATTCTTTTTTTAAAAATTAAACATTTATTCTTTTAATTTTTCTTTTAAAACATAATATTTTACCAAATTTTCACATGAATGCATTTAGGCTGTGCATAGGATATCATAATTTAAGGGTATAATTTTAATTTTGCTAGTTGTTCATGTCACAACTATTACTATTCAGTGATATACTGGAATTATGATTTATGAGTAACATCAGTACAAAAAAGGTAAGTAAGGATTCTGTTTGGTGTGGTATGGGAAAAGATCAATGGGGGGGGTGATGCCATGAGTTACCGCACCAGGTGACACCAACCATAGTGACAACACTCCCACTAGGAATGCCTTCAGTGTACCACTTGATTCATCAGGATTACAGCAAAAGCCAGTGTGCATTCCCCTTCACACAACAGGACCTTAAGCAAGCGCATAAGCAGATATGCAATTTATTGCATCATATCAGTATTGAGAAGCAGGGTGGCATAACACAACCACTGCTTAAGTATGTGTGTATAGATTTACATTCAGCTCTCGGTATCAGCAATGGATCCATTCTGGAACCACCACCACTACCATCTGTGGATACTAAAATCTCCAAATGCTCAAGTTCTGTTGTCCCCAATGGTGGCGTGTGCATGTGGCTGCACTGCCATTAGGGACAATGGAACTTCAATGGTGGCACATACATGTGGCCTCACCATCATTAGAGATAATGGGATTCATTTCCCTAATGGTGGTGCAACCACATGCATGTGCCACCACTGGGGACAATGTGGGCTTGCCATCCGCAGATGGTTGAATCCATGAATGCCAAGTCCACAGATACTGAGGGCCAACTGTACACTATGCCAATTTGATACAGAATCTCAGTCAATGTCTACTCCTGTATGGTCTGCCCAAACATTACAGTTATCCTCAAGAGATCCTTCTGGTTGGGCAACAACAAGCAGAGACTCATCTGTCATAAGCCAGGAGAAGAGCTTTCTCTGTAGTAGCAACCATGCTGTGAAGTAACTCCCCTACTCCAAAATATAAGATATGTACCAGCACTATTATAACTTCAGTGCATATTGGAGACCTTTCTATATATATCACCTTTAGGTGGCTCGTAATGTGAGCAGTTATGATTTTAGTTTGTTCTTAACCACTATGTATGAACTCTATTACAATTGCATTTTGAATTTTTATTTTTTACAGTTCTATTTTTGTACATTGCCTTAAAACGGAACATTCCATTATAAATATAGTGAAAATGAGTTAGTAAATAGAAAACAGGGAAATAAGGTAATGCTGCTTTGTGTTCTGAGAATTCATTCACCTCCATAAACGCTGCCAAATTTCATCCTTACCTTCACAGAGGAATGAGCAGTCTTATGTAGGTGGAGCAAGGGGAATTTGGGTCCAGGTTTGCAAATAAATTATGGAGACAATAGTTTCTACCAATTATTTTTTCCTCAGAAAAATACCCAACAGTATATTTGATTCAGCACCAGCATCACTTGTTTCAAGGTCCCACTAATGCCAGCAGCTGTCATATATTCCAGATTTCTTCCTAGAATAAGGGCAGCAAGCATTCCACTCTCTCTGATTGCCTTCAGAACAATCCTACACAATGGCATCATATAGTCTAAACCAAGGCTGGGAATTCTGTGGCCCTTTAGATGTTGTCAGGCTGCATTTTCCAGAATTCCTGAACAGTGACATTGCTGGTTGGCACTGCTGGGTGTAACAGGGGCAACAGCTGGAGGGCTGCATGGGGGCTCATCCCTTGCACTTGTACACCCCTTTGATTCCCCTCCTCCTTCATACTATGCAAATAGATAACAATAGGAAGGAATGCTATGTCAGACCTAATTTTGAATGAATTGCAAACTAAACATGAGTAAGCAGCATGATGCAGCAGCTTAAAAAGCCAATATACATCAATAGGAGTGTAGATCAAGGGAAGTAATAGTGCCACTCTATTCTACTTTGGTCAGACCTCACCTGGAATAGTGTGTCCAGTTCTGGGCACCACAATTCAAGAAGAATGTTGAGAAGCTGGAGCATGTCCAGAGGAGAGCAACCAAAATGGTGAAAGGTTTGGAAACCATACCCTATGAGGAGTGACTTAGGGAGCTGGGTATGTTTAGCTTGGAGAAGAAAAGATTAAGAGGTGACATTAGCCCTTCTTAAATATTTGAAGGGATGTCAGATTGAGGATGAAGCAAGATTGTTTTCTGCTGCTCCAGAGATGAGGGGCCTTTTTGCATTTCAAAAGAAAGATGAAAGCCAGCAAGACACAAGCAGCTTCTAGCTTACCTTCCTGCATGACGTCATAATACTTCTGTTCTCCCTCCAGCAGGAGCTGGTGGTAAACACATGGCTTTTGTCAAATGGGTTTTTCCAGCAGGACAAAAGCTATACATTCATGATCATTTGCCTCAGCAATAGAATGGATGTGCTTAATAAGCATGCAGGAAGGTAAGCCAGAAGTTGCTTCTGTCGCACTATCTTTCATCTTTCTTTTGAAGTGTAATAAGGTTATAGGACACAGAGCAATGGATTCAAACTATAAGGAGAGAGATTCAACCTAAATATTAGGAGGAACTTCCTCACAGTAAGAGCTGTTCAACAATGGAACACGCTCCCTCTGAGTGTAGTGGAGTCTCATTCTTTGGAGGTTTTTAAACAGAAGCTGGATGGCCATCTGTCGAGGGTGCTCTGATTGTGTATTGTCCCTCAGGGGGTTGGTCTGGATGGCTCTTGTGGTCTCTTCCAACTCTATGATCCTATAATTCCTCAATAAAATTGACCTTCCTTGTTCTTTTGCCAGCTTCCTCCTAAACTAAGTTCCTTCTTTATGAGAAAGTTCCCATTTTGAAGTTAAATATACCTGTGCTGGACTTCCTGGGCCATTTTTATTCTCATACATATATAATTTGAATACATTGTCAAGCAGTTTGGCAATGCTTCCATCTCTATGAGATCCTGGGCACCACTCACCATGAAATCAAGGATTATCTCCCTTCCTTGTGACTCTGTGCTATGACCATCATGAGTCCTGGTCTTTTTAAGTCATGAAACTTAAAAGTTCAGGAGGATAAGGCATGTAATGTACACAACTCAAATAATTCATTTGGCAGGAGATTGGCTAAGAAGACTGAGACCCCACATTGAGACAAGGATTTAAGGGTCAATATAGAAAGAAAAGTTTTCTTTTTCCTCCAAGCTGGGAAAATGAAGGCCCAAGATAGAGAACAGCAGAAGCCAAAGCCACACATAAATAACATCAGCTTTCTATAACTTAATGCATCAGGCATGGGGTTGAGGATCAGCATCTAGATGGGCCTGTGAGAATATGACCCATTCAGCTTTTCAATACCTGATCAAATACAGTTTATACTTCACTGCTTTTATGATTGTATCTGTGACAGAAGTGACAATTGCAGTGTAGCAGGCTTTAAGACCACTAACTGAGAGATATATAAACCAAAATCCAAAATTGATGAGAGTGATACCTTCATTGGCCAACCAAATTGCATAAAATACATCATGCAAGCTTTAGAAGCTCCACTGGCAGAAGATGTTAAAAAATCGTACAGAAAAGGGGGAAAGAAATAATGTTGTAGTCCCAGGCTTATATTTTGTATCAAATGTTGTCTCTGCTGTAGTTCACTTGGTTTGAAGGGATCTCAGTGCAGGCAGAGACAACTCCCCTCTTGGTCACATGGAGACTGAGTCAAGGGAGAGTGGATTTTTAATTTAGTATTAATTAAATTAATTCCCATGGAAATACATTTCTCATGGCTTCTGCTTCATTGAGGGAGTGATACCAGTTTGCTACCAGTCTCCACAACCTGAGTAGGACCCTATTTCCTGACTGCTAATCCAAGGATGTCAAAGCATCTTTTTTCTGTTAAAGATGGCTCCTGGTGGCATCTTTATAATGGGGGTGGAGGTGGGAGAAAGCAGCACTGAATGAACATCTGAATGAAATTTCCATAGATGGGATCACACTAGCACAGTTATAAAGGGTGACACTGATTGGAATGTGTTGCATTTTCCAACCTCACTAACAGATTATAAGGTAGAATCTGAACCACTGATGGTTCAAAACTCCAATCGGTAGTACTTGGCAGACTGTGAAATTGATCTAGTATTCTATTGAATAGTCCCACTGTAACGAATAGATTGGCACCCAGATCTATGAAAAACATTGTTCGGCTGTCCTCCATTTACAGGATGTCATATGTGTCATTCCCAAATTCCACATCAAGGTGGATTTAAGGTGATAATGCAATTCCACAGCAAATACTAGAACATGGAGCAGTTGTCCAGTGAAATTGAAGTCGTAGGTTCAGAACAGACAAAGGGAAGTACTTACACTGTGTAAAACAATGGGATTTGCTTCCTCAAGACATGGTGAGGACCACCCATTTAGACAATTTTAAAGTAGGGATTTCATAGAGGATTGATCAATCAATGGTTGCTAGTCATAATGGCTTTAAACTCACTTTAACCTCAGAGCCAATGTGCATGCCTCTGAATACTATCTGTTGGGGAAGAAACAGAGTGTTGAATAAAACACGCCATAGATATGATCTGGCAGAGCTCTTCTTATATTCTTATAGCCATGCAGTGATCAATAGCTAACCAAAAATCAGTTTTTTCTCCACTGAATAGTGATATTAATGGATAGAGCTGTTCAATAGCTCGGCTGGATAGGCTTGCTTTCTTCAAAAGCAAAAGTACTGTGGAGAACCCCCACAAGATTCTTTTAAAGAGAAATGGAGTAACCTCTAGTTTAAGCTTACTTTCAGAAACTGATGTTCAGAAACTATTTTGTATAATACCACGGTTACCTCCCGTTCATTTCCATCAAGCCTAAACGTCCCAGTAGATTGTATCCAAAATCATGTTGCTGAATGAGAGCTAAAAACTAAAGGTAAAGTTTGTCCTACAGGTAAAGTTTGTCCATACAGTCCATTCTGTTTCTCACAAAAGCCTGGTAATCAGCATCGGAACATTATATCATAGCACAGACAAAATTCTGCAGGTATTCAAAATAAATACATATTCTGTCAAAATATCAAACTAAACATTTGAAACTGGAAGTCTGGACTATGGGCATACATGTTTTAAAACCTGGAGGTCAGAATTACATTATGTAATATTTAAATTCACCACTAAAATTAAATTAAATTAAATTAAAATTAAAAACCCACATTTACAAATAATCCTCAAATCTGAAAGCTCAATGAGAATGCTGATTATTATTATAATTTGACTGGTTTCAATCATTGTAAGCCTTTCCCACCCTGATTAAATTAGTACTTTTTTTTCTTGACACACTCCTATTATAGTCTCTTTTAATTTTGCGTTTTACTCTTATCTATTCCAGCCTTTGCCATTCCACACATTCCCATTCTTTCCCTTCCCTAGTAGAAACTGTGTGGATTGCCTTTCTCTTTTGGCTCTTCTCTTCTTGTGACTTTACTATATGGTGAAGTCAATCTGGAAGGTCACCTCTTTCATCAAGTATTCGATTTGCATCCAAAATTGTATGTACATGAAAAATGTGGTTGTGTGTTGCACCTAGCTGCAGACGCAGATGAAATTCTGTGGAAAGCCTGATGCACGCTAACCTTTGCAGATGGCTCAGCTATTGCTGAAAAATGGATTGCTTAATAAAGCATATCATCCGACATATTTGCTGCTTGGCTAGCCAAATAGAAGTTGTTTTTTGCACAAATTTCCTTGTCAAATTTGTCAATGTTCATGTCATTTTTGCTTTAGGTCACAGAGCAAGGTGCAAAATCTTGGCATCTTTACTAGTTGCAAGCCAATTTTAGCTATTTCTAACAATGGAGTGAATTTCTCCTGAGGTTCAGGCTTCCCACTTATATAAGTAAGAGAAAAATGAGAGCTGTAGAAAGCAGTGGGCTTTTTTTTTTTTTTTTAAAATAAAAATAAAAATCACCTGGTGCATAAGGGGGGCTATTTTGTTTTATTTTTAAGAGGGATAAATATTTGAACTCCTTTTCAAGGAATCTGTTGGAAAGACAGTGTTGAGAAAGGGGCCCTTTTATCCCTTTAAATGATTTATTCTGTTCTGCTCTGTCGTTTCGGAGGATTTTGCTGCATGTAGATTACTTGCTTGCCTGCACAGAAAATGTATTCCTTTGTACTTGGAAATTTACAGGATGGGGAAAAGGGAATGGGTTGTTTCCACCAGTTTCCAGGTAGGGATCCCCTCCTTTCTCTTCACTCTTACATTCCCCTCCCCATATTATTATGCTTCCTGAAGTATTTCTGTTGCTGACTCCATTCTTTGAAAGACATATTATTCACTGGGCTTTACTTCTACGAATGTTTAGGGTTTGCTTGGTTGTTGGGCTTTTTCCCCACTCAGGCTAGAGATAGTCCTTCTTTCTGTTACAGCATTGTCCTTGTTCTTTCCTTCCTAGCTTCCTGGAGGAACAATTGTGCAATACTGCAGTCTTTAGGATTGGTCCCTGGGAGATGGAGCGACGGAGACATAATTGGATTCACCAATAGACTAAAGGCCTGCAGCTCCCATCCCACCATCCCTGAGGGACAATGCATGAGCTCAGACCCCCAGGTTTCAAATTTTAAAAGTGATTAAATATTTAGTCATTGTCAAATCTGAGATAAGGAAACATATTTAGGCACTATTTTGACTGGACATTTTTGAGAGATAATCCTGCCACCATTTTCCAGCGTTGTTTAGCAAATGAAGTCACCGTAAACATTGATAATTTGTAAGGAGTGCTAACTACAGAGAAAAGTCAGAGTGAGGACTGAATTCAGAAGGGATGATCTGATCCATTACAAATCCAGTATTCGGCTTATCCTTCTGGAGAGTGATAACTGCCCATAGTAAACAATGGAGAAATACAAAAATATAGCTACCATAAGAAGTAGCATATCCCATGCAAAACAATGATAATAGCAATGATAGGAGTCCATTCTTTTTTTTCTTTTTTTCTAGCTCAGGTCTGATTTCATGTGGAAAAAAGTACTACTGGATATAATACATAATTAATTTCTGGAATTTACTGCTGCAAGATCTCTTGATTGCCAGTAGCTTAGATGGCTATAAAGAGGATTAAACAAATTCATGGAAAATAAGGCTATCAGTGGTTAACAGCCCTGATGGCAACATGAAACCTCCAGGTTCAGTGGCAATATTCAACTGAATGATGGATGCTGTCAACATTCTTCCTGAGTTTTCAAATTCTGAATTATTTGGCTTATTTTCCGACAGGCTCCACTGTTGTTCCCCCAAGTAAAATCCTAAAATGCAAACAGCTGTATTGTTCCATTAGTTTTCACTTCTACCAAGAGTAAGTATATTGTAACCCTAATGGATTTTTATTGTCCATTTAAGATCAAGCCACCCAAAAATAGTTTGCATAATAGCAGAGGCAATTCACACCAGTATATGGTTGTGTGAGAATTCTGCCCCTTCCTCCTCCAACTGCTGTGAAGATTGCAGCTAAGCTCAGAAGGGACAAGGAATCCTGAGGCTAATCTTTTTTTTTTTTTTTAAAGGGGTGGATGGGTGAAGCTTTGACCCCATGAACTCTATTATTACATTAGAAATGCCTCAATGTTCCATTTTCAGATTTCTACAGTACATTCCACTTATGGAGTTTGGCATCACTTCTGGATCAGCATAAGGAACATTTTGCCTTCCAGATGTTGTTGGATTGCAGGTCCCACCAATTCTAGCCACTGTAGGCAGTGGTGAGGGATGATAATAGTTGCCATTCAACAACTTCTGGACAGTTTTCTATCATTCTTCTAGAGCTTTCTAGAAGTAGATTTGGGTTGTTCCTTTCTTACCTTACTAACGTCTGTGAATGGTTTGATAAAGCAGCCAATAAAATGAAGGGAATATATAATCTTAACGTGATTGTATGTAGCTTGATGTATTAGAACAGTTTGATTTTTGCCAATGTACAAGAGTAAAATATTTTACAAAAAGAATAATCACAACTAGACTGCTTTTTTACAGTATTCATCAAAGCAAAAATGTATTTCAGCAATACAGAAGGGGGAAGATGCAAATGAACTGGATAGCTGGAAAGCTGAGTACCTGTTGATTTTAGAAGTTCCATCAAGAAAACCAAAATGTAGGAGGAACAGAATGCAAGCAGAGGAAGCCAGACAAATAATAATGGACTGGATGAAGACAATAGTCTCTTGAATATACTACAAAGATCTAGAATGGGAGAGGCCTCATTGTCCTATGGTGGTGGTGGTGGTAGGGAATGTGGGCTTCCCTTTGGTATCTTTCTGGTCTCAGTTGAAAAGAGGGTACTGGACTGGATGGAATCATTTGATTCAGGTGCCTCTTCTTCCATTCTCAGATTTTTGTTGTGCATTCCCTTTATCATGAAAAAAAATGCACTTTTCACTTGTAACTGAATTTATTGTTGTGTGTGTGTGTGTGTGTGTGTGTGTGTGTGTATGAAGGAGACAGAGACAGACAGAGAAAATGAAAAAATGCCTATGTGGTGAACAATGCAATTTGGGTCACTTGCAGAATTCCTGGCCTGAGATTTCACAGCTAAAACCAGAGACATAGGACTTTATCACATCTGCCACACTGCCTCAGAATATACCATCACACACACACACAGAGGCTAAAAAAATGAGACAAAGGAGGTGATTTCTAGAGTCTCTCAAGCAGCTTCTCAAAAAATAGATGGCAGAAGTGGGGGCTAGTAGCACACAGAGGGGAAAACCTCATTTCTTTCCAAGGTGATGCTCTCACCCTGAGATTCTTCCCTTTAATCTGTGGTCTGGAAACCCTAAATGCAGTATAAACACATTTTATAGGTAAATGTCAGGTTCTTACTAAAGGTGTACCATATGTCTCCACCATCTCTATACTTTTGCAGAGCCATTCACCTTCCTTTATTGATTTTATTTATTTCATTGGGTGAACAGGGCTAGTTGGGGACTTTGAAACAATGGCAGGCAAAATTTCAAGAATTTTATGTTTTGAGAACCTTGCTTGTAATATGTGGTAGCCAAGGTTTTTCTGTCTCCTTCTTTCTATTGAATATTATACTTATTTTTGGAGGCAGTTCAGCTGTCCACAGCAGCCTGACAGCATTACCAGGGCATTCTCAGGAGGAACCTTATGGTGCTTCTTTCCCAGGTATATGCCTTCCCTTTCCTGGAAGTCTGTTTGATGCAGGAGTTAGACTTTCTTTTCCTTCTTTACTTTTAGTGAAAGGAAGAGGGCAGATGGATAAGTCCCAAATGTAGTCATATTTAAGACAGGACCACCCTGTGAAAATTCTGAAATATAACCCCCACTCCCAATTCTTCTGACATTTGGGGAGAATTTTCACCAATTCCAATACAAGTGTGCCTAAAAATGGAAGACAAGCACTAGTTTATACTCTGTCTGTGAGTTTATACAGCATCTGAGTTTATTGCATACTTTGCAAATGACTCAAGGAGCCTCAAATGTCTTCAAACCTGAAGACCATCAAAGAGCTGAAGAGCATAATCCAAGCCAAAGCCCAGAAGGAACTCACAGAGCAGCAGGTGACTGGCCTGCTTGAAGCACTGTCATTTTTGTATTTCTTGCTTTGGTATTGTTCTCAGGAGTACCCCAGAGGAGAACTGATCCATCAGTTGTCCCAGTCTGTTCACCCCTATAGAATATGTTAATAATTTCATTCCAGCACAAATGTGCACTGTCCTCTCCACTTTGTTCAACAATGCTGCCTGGGTGGTATGGGCCTGCAGGCTGGGGACACTGATGACCAAGTGTGACATCAAGTCAGCTTTCTGCCTTCTCCCAGTACCTCCAGCACATTTTGATTTATTAGGCTTTCCATTTAAAGGATGTGTTCATTGACAGGGCATTTCCCATGGGATGTTCCATGTTGTGTGCTTTGGGACAGCTGAATCAGCCTATTTCTGGTCTACATCATTCCCACATATATCCTGTTCCAGCCAATATCTACATCAGTCTATAAATTTGTTGGGTTTTTTTAAGCATACAAATGTAAGTATGTACAGTATATGAATACACCCATCATTGTATACATTTTTAAACACAGACTTGTATGTGAAAGTTCAAGGAAGTACACAGTCCAAATGACAGTTGTATTCCAAATCACATATTTGTGAGAACTGCAAGTATTGGTAGAGGCCCTGAATTTTGCATGTACTGTGATAGCAACTACAACTATTGTTATGAAGGAATGTAGGGACCATGGGCATGAAAGCAAACTGGAAATATGGAAGTCTTTCCTAGAGCAGTATAATAATTTGTAATGGTGGTGAAATTATTTTGTTATGCAGAGATGCTAGTGGAAGCTGGGGTATTTTAACAGGCCAAGATGGCCAGTGGCTGGCTGAGTTAATATTAGACTGGTTGAAGCTGTGCTGAATCCAAATCCCTGCTGAAAATCTCTCAGGACTAATCCCAAGTTATTAGGGTCAAAATCTTCAGGTTTGGCAGAAAGTTTGGATCCAATATACCCTAACTCCTTCTTTGTGTCACACCTTTTATTGTCAAATTGTTCTGTTGGCAGATCTCTGAGATTAGTCAGCAGAAGTACATTTCTTCCAGCAGAAGAGGCTTATTCCTAATCCTGACCTCTACATCTGGCACATTACTGAGTTAAGATTAACTGAGTTAATTATTCTGATACATGCTAGTCTATCTAGAGTAGAAATGTTTCTAGACTGCAGTTTCCAAACAGCATTCAGTCTGCCTTTTAAAGAAAGCCCACATGATTTGGACTTCCTGGATTAAAATGCAGACTGGAACACAATTATGTTTGGGAATACAATTTTCATTTCATAGAATATTCCAAAAGTTATCTACAAATGCATATTTTGTGAATAAATATGTTTAAATATTGAATTTTGTGCACATAATCTTTTTCTTGCAGATCATTGCAAACTTTTAACTGAACTATTGTGAAGCTCATAGACACAGAAAATAGACTGCTCTGTAAATAGGCTGCATCCAGCAGGCACTGAAATTTAGTGGCCTATGGCTCAGAGGTCAAGGTGCCATATTGCAATTGAATCAGTCAAAGATGAGGGATATACAATTTGCATTTTAAGAGGAATTTAACAAATTCTGACTTGCCAAATAAATGAGTAAACCAGGATATAGTTCTTCTCAGAATTTTGTGAGGCAGTGAGAAGCAAAAAAAGATTTTATACAAATATTTGTACATTCATGGAAAGAATGTACAAAAAGTATAAGGGGGAACTATTTGCCCCCCCCCCCAAAAAATGCAGACAAATTATGTAGGGAAATGTGAATATTAGGAAGAAAGCACATAGGCGTGTTTACTGTATATTCTCATGTATACATTTTAAAAAATTGGGAAAAAATGACCCCAAAAATCTGGGTCAATTTAAATACAAGTCAGTGCTGGAACAGAGAGCAAGTTCAAAGGCAGACCAAGTGACAAGAGGCAGAGGCGAGGAGCTATTTGTGACCTGGTGGAGCATGGAAGCTGTGCTTCCATCCCATTACCCTTCCTTTGCCCAAAATGGAGAAAGAAAGGCAGCCCTCCTTCCGTCCTTTTTTCCTCAACTTCTTTTTCAGCCTGAGTGGCATTCAGTAGCAACATGTAGGAGCCTGAAGAATGTGGCACATCTGCCATTTCGGGTGCTTGAGGTGAAGGTGGATGGAGTGACAGCAGCCATTTTTAATGGGGGCTTGCTCTGTAAACCTCATGGGGCTTGGTAGTCTTTCTGCAGAGAGGCTTATACAGTCCTCCCTTCTGATTCACAGGGGATCTGCTCCAGAAACCCCCCCCCCCATGAATTAGGAAAATTGCAAATATTGGAGTCCCATTTGTTTTAATGGCTGCGCACTACTGTGCATGCACACCATTTTATCCTTCCCTACTTGCTGTCTGCGAACGGGCTAGACCACAGACTCCAGGTCCACAAACGGGGAGAGAAGAGTATACAGTAAGCCCCTATTAAAAATGGCCACCACTTCTCCATTTCAAATGTCTGAAATGGTAGATATGCCACATTCTTTGGGCTCCCCACATTGATGCTGAACACCATTCGGGTCAAAAAAAAAAAGTGAGAAAGGAGAGAAGGAGGTAGGGGTTTCTTGCTCTGGTTTGGGCAAGGGAGGGGTAAGAAGGTAGGAGTGCTGCTTCCATGCCAAGAGGAGCTTCTCAACTTTGCCTGTTGTCACTGCCTTTATGGTGGGTCCTTAACAGAGGCAGCTTGCTTTCCTTGTTCTCCTTCCCCCACTTTTTTACAGGCTGCATTCTCATTCTTTTTCCTCATTTATATTCCTTTTCCTATCTGTATTGTATAAATGTAGGCACTTTAAGATCAGCAATGGTAACCTTTCAAATAAACAGATCCTCTTTTTTGTGTGTATGTTCCCTCTATGTATTTTTTAAAAGGAGAGGAAAAGATTTGTTTGTTACATGCCCCTAGGTTTTACCTTTGACTTATCATAGCAAAATCCATAATTTTGACCCCAAAACCTGCCCTTGATTTATACACAAGGTTGACATATACACGAGTATATATAGTATTTGTTTTTACGATTTTTTAAAGTCACAGTGTGATGAGGAAATGGGATGAAATGAAAGTAAGAGTACAAAGATGATAAAAGACAATTATGGGGGGAAGCAGACGGGCGGCCATGGGCCGCCCTGGGAAGCTGCGCTGCGGGGCCGAGGTATCCCCACACCTCGGCCCCACGGCGCAGCTTCGCCGCCCCTGGAAGGAGCGCTAAATTGGTGCTCCTTCCACAAGTCGCCGAAGGTGCACTGCAAAAAGCTGCTGGCACACCTTCGGCGACTCTTCCGCTGCAGCGTGTGCGAACGCTGCAGCGGGAGGTCCTCCTCGGAGCGCCGGCCATGTGGAGGGCCCGCTGCTCCGAGGACAACCTGGGGAAGGGGTTGGGGTGCCCACCATGTGACTGCCCCTCCCCTTCCCTGCCCCCAAAATGGCTCTTTAAGCCGTCTGCTTCCCCCCTATGTTGGTGGATTTATCCATCCCTATCCAAGAAAGAAATCTCAAATCTGGTCAGAGGCAAGAGCGGCTTTTTTTTTTTTTTTTTGAGACGCAGTTGGTGAGAAATGTAGGTGACAATAGCATAGTAATAGCATAGTAAGTGATTAAACAGATTAATTCTGAATTACTGTAGTGAAATATATCCCTACAGTTTTATATTTCACATGTGAGAGCAGGATGGAGAAACTCCCAACAGTGCTGATAACATAATCTAATGGGAATGGAAATAAACCTGGTATGTGGTTTCTGGCTTGCAGCAAAAGATGTATCCAGAGAGGAATAGTGTAGGACCACTTGCTTACACTTTTTTTTCTATCTTGTGGAAGATTCCTCACCACCCAAATCTCAACAGCTCACCTCACCATGAATATCTTCTGGGGAAGAGGACTGGCAAGTCCTAGGGCAGAGGGTACAAGCTGCCCTTTTGTTTATCTGATGGCCTGGGATCTTTGTAGTGTCATAAGATGACAGATGTAAAATATACACAATAAATAACTTACTGGCTGTGTGGTCCAGATTGTTGTTGTGAAGGATTTGGGGATCCCAGGGTGCCCCCAGACCTAGAGTCTATCAGAATATCAACATAGATGTGAGAAGAATGTGGTGCTGAGCAGAGATCTTTGCATTGCTCACTATAACAGAATGAAGAAATTGTCTACTGTAAATTCTTTTAGCCTAGACTTGTGATTCTAAGGATCTTGGTCTTTGGTCCTTTGTCAGTTGAAGAAATGCTCTAAAATTGCATATGGTATGAGGAAATTACATGTATGGGGTTACTGAAGTTCTCCAATTACTTCTCCTATTGGTGGCAATGAAACTAGCAAGCTCTTATAAGAAGTGAAGGAACAGGAGAAAGAAGAACAAACCATCATAGCAATTCGAGATTCAGCTTGATTGAAGCTGTTCTCATTAGGTAAAACTACAATAAGTGCCCTTCACCCATTTTATCACACTGAAACTCAGAGAATGTTAATATTTACTAGTAATTTTAAATGTCTTCAGCAGAAAATAATAGATGATAGAAAATGCTTACTGTATCCAGAAAACTCAAACTTGGCTAACAAGTTTCATCCACATTGATATTTAAAAACAAATGTTATAACATGAAATGAAAGGAAATGGGTCATTTGTCAAATGGACTCAATGGCCTTGAAATGTCCTCTTCACAATCAGAAATAAGCTCTTCCTGAAACTTTTTTTGAGTGTGTGGTTCTGCTTTGGCAATGTCCCTCTCTTACTATTACTGAGATTTTAGAAACCATTACACTTGTTAATAGGCTGTTATGTGAGATATTATTAAATTTTAAAATAAAATATTTATATTCCACACTATATCCAAAAATCTTAGCGGAGAGTACCAGAAAAATCAATATAAACAGTGTAATACAAAAAGTTTCTAAATACTAAGTCATAAAGCAGGCTTTTATTACAAACACTCAATGGAAGCAAATTCTAATTAGACTTTGCTGTGAACAATATGACCATTTCAGGTTTCTTGGACCAAGACAGAACTTCTTCTTTTTCTTTTTCTTCTTCTTTTTTTAATCATTTTAATTGAACTCAAGGTAAAGGTGAAGGTATTCCCCATTGACAAGGTTGTCAAGTCATGTCCGACTGTAGGGGCGGTGCTCATCCTGTTACTACTCTGTGATCATGTGACCAGCATGATTGCACAGAATGCTGTTTACCTTCCCACCAAAGTGGTACCTATTTATCTACTTGCATTTGCATGCTTTCTAACTGCTAGGTTAGCAGAAGCTGGAACTAGTGATGGGAGCTTACCCCATCATGTAGCACCTGGGCCTTGAACTGCCAACCTGCTGATCTTGCAATCAACAGAGTCAGCATCTTAACCACTTGAGCCACTGCATCCCTTAATTGAACACAAACAGAATTTATCCTTTTGTAAGACTTCATCAGCACTAATCAGTGCTACTACTTTAAGTCTCATGATACTTTGATACCAGTCTACAGGACCCTGAAATATGTAATTTGGTGAGGTAAGTGGAATTGTTTATAGAGGACTAGGGCTACCCTGCATCAGAGGTTTTTGCAGAGAATTATAAATGCCTTTACAAATTACAAATCTCAGGATTTTGCAAGATGGAGAAATACAGTTGAAGTAGGATCAAGCTGGCCTAAGCAGACGGGTGGCCGTGGGCCGCCCCAGGAAGCTGCGGATTGGGGCCGAGGTAGTCGCACTTCTCGGCCCCAACCCACAGGTTCTCAGGCCCTGGAAGGAGCACTAAAATAGCGCTCCTTCCACAAGACGCTGAAGGTGCACCTCAAGAGGCCTTGGGTGCACCTTCGGCATCTCTTCCGCCACAGCATGTGTGGACGCTGCGACGGAAGTACGTCATTGGAGCGCTGGTCGTGCAGAGCGCCGGGCGCTCCGATGATGTGTTCAGGAAGGGGTTGGAGCGCCCAGAGTGAGGCTGCCCCTCCCCTTCCTTGCCTCGAAGATGGAGCAAAGTGCCGTCTGCTTAGGTAATGTAGATGCACTCTACCTCAGGTACCTGGATCCTGTGAAGCTCAGGTAGATCAGTTGACTATATATGTCTACGTAACATGAGATCTTTGTGTCTGTGTCATGGGATATAAGAGTATTTCATTCAATTAAACTTCATTATAAATCAGGGATAGGAATTATGCAGTCCTCCAGATATTGCTGGAATGTGATTCCCATCATCCCTAGGCAGCATAGCCAATAGTGAGAATTGCTGGGAAGACATCTGAAAGAACTGCATGGTTCGATCACATGATTCCTATTAGTACAAATTATGAATAGTGAGCAGGCCTCCCCCACAGTACAGAATTGCACTATAAAACTTAGAACCTTTAGCGTGGAAAGTACCATTTAAGCATCAGGTATATTTTCCACATCTAATTTCTCTTATAATCAGTTTCCCTGTGGAATGCTTCATCTTAAGTTCCTTAATTAACTGTGCATTCATGAACAGCCCCGATATATTTTCTTGCAGCTATAACTCTGCCTGCTTCAGATGATAGCACTGCTACTTCACATTTGGCTGCTGGTCAAACACTCTCTTGTCCAACATGCCTTTTTTTAGTCAAACATTCCTTTCATAGGAACAAAAAATGTGGGTCAGACGTAGGCCTTTTATTTCATTTGAGTTTCTGGAAAGGAGCTTTTGTTTGAAAGCCATCCTTTCTTGTTTTCTAGATGTTATTTTTGTTAGCAGGTGTATATTATCCCCCCAGTAAGTTTTCAGTGTACCATTTTTAAAGGTCTTGTTTGGTACCCGACATTGCCTGTGATAAAGCCAACATGAGTGATTAATAGCAAAGTCTCTGCCATTTTATTATTAATAGCAGTGTGTTGACTCAATTAAATCCAGCCTGCTTTTTTTGGCAGGCCTTTGCAATTATACATATCATTATGGGCAACAGCCCAAATGCATCCTGGGAGGAGACCAGAACTCCACATTAACTTTTTCTGGCACTCTCAGGACATGTTGGCGACTGTGCCATGTATCTCTAACAAGCCAAGATGCCTATCTCAAGGATGTAAGAGGAGAACTAGGAGTGGTCTGCTGTGAAATGTCTTCAGATCTGGTTTCATTTTTTATTTAGCTCTTCTTGTAAAACCGAAACCAGGCATTTCCAGATGTGAGAGTCAGCTGCAGTGATTAACAAGAAAGACTAGGAGATTCACATTCAAATCTCCACCAAGCTACAAAACTCATGAGGTGACCTTGGGCCAGTTACTCTCACTCTTTGCCTAAACAACCTCACAGGATAACAGTGAGGACAAAATTGGGCGGGGGCTATGGGGATGGCCACAATATACTCTTGTACTTCAGAATCCACCACTACATTTCTTACCATTATAGTAGATATTCTGATATGGAATATTCCATGTTGTCTGCCAGTCATAGTGGCCCAAATCAGGCAACATGTCTTCCTTGCTCCAGCCCAATATATGGAGGTGATGAGTTCATGCAGCTTCTTCTGGCCCTCCAGCATATCATTCCCACTTACATTCTTCCCACACATACATGATGAAAAGGAATACTCAATACTGCATTCACACATGCAACCTAATGTTTAAGCAAAAGTTGGGCTGCGATATACTACATCAAAACATAGCAGTAGACATGCATATTTGGACATTCTGTCTCCACATGTAAATGCAGGGATGGTGGATGTAGGGCACTGTGACAGAGCAATGAACAGCCCCTCCCATCTATTTGTTGTGCCAGATTGGGGTAAATGTTGAGTCTTTTGCGTAGGGTCTCACTCCCTGCTGGTGAAATACAAGCTGCATCAGCACCGCAGAAATAATCCAGGTTGACACCACTTTTACTGTTGTAGCTCAATGCTATGGAATTCTGGGATTTATAGTATGTTGTTGCACCAGAGCATTCTCACAGAGAAGGCTAAATATCTCACAAAATTACAATTCCCAGAATTCCATAGCATTGAGCCATGACAATTAGTGTGGTGTCAACCTGGTTCATGTCTGCAGTGCCAATGAAGCCGTAGACCAGGGGTAGGCAACCTTTCCCCTTTAAGGGCCGAGGGACTTCAGCTCCCAGAAGCCTCAGCCATGTTGGCCAATAGTCCCATGTTGGTCAATAGGTCCTGGGATTCTGGGAGCTGAAGTCCCTCGGCCCTTAAAGGGGAAAGGTTGCCTACCCCTGCCGTAGACATAATACATATATCACATTATAAAAGCCAGGTTTGGTCCACACAAAATCTACTACTAAGGGTGAAACAGATTTGGAAAGGGAACTTTAATCTATTTTTTGAATTTCAAGTTCATATATGAAACTACATAGATTTTTGCATGAATTGCAGACTTGAGAGGCGACGTGTACTTGTATGTGGACAGAAGGAGGTGGTGCCAGCCTGCAAGATATACCCCCCCATACCATCTGAACTGAGAACAAACAACAGCAAAATGCAGGCCTATGACTAACATCTTCAATTTTTTTCTCCTGTATGGTTTTTAACACCTTGCCTGATGAAGAAGCCAGTGGAGCTTTGAAAGCTTGCAACACGTAATTGTGCATTTGGGTTGACCCAATAAAGTTATCATTGTTTGGTGGATTTTTTATTTGTATGTGAGAGAAAGACAAGAGGAGGAGGAGGAGGAGAGAGAGAAAATGTAGAAAAAATGATGATAAAATGTGAAGTGCTAGTTAATCATTCCTTTCCATTTGGACAAATATGAAAAGTAAAACTGTTAGAATCGACATGAGATACTTTCCATGTTCAGAAGTTTAAAGTTTATGAAATTACATCAGCTTCTGTTTCACGACTGCCTCATATTAGAAACAGGAAGATTCTTTGAGGTTAATCTGTAAAAGTACAACAGCTGAAATCCAAGTTTATTGGCAAGCTTCACTATCTGGCAGCTATGTCCCTGCTGGCTGAGGCTCCTCAGTGATAAAGGAAAAGCACATTTAGGATGCTTGGAGGCACCTGAAACCCAGGCACTAAAAATGAATCCCCAGGAAAAAAAGGGCATACAGTGCTAGTATACTGTTAAACCCGTCTCAACCTGGCCATTACTTGCATGAAAGGCTATTTTAGAGTCCTATGTAATATACTGTGAAATTCTCAAAAGGATAGAAAGATACACATACAATAAATACATAACTTTCATGGATGAGCTCTCACACAAATGAAGCCAAAAGCATTCCTCACTCGTATGGTAATAATCTCTCATTAAAACAAAAGGCAAGCAAAATATGCCACTTTTCAAGCGTTGTGTTTATAACGTGTTTATATGTAGTGTGTGTGTGTGAGAGAAAGTGTGTATGTGTGAGTGTGTGTGCGTGACTGGATTATGGTTTCTTCCTATTTCTGTAACTCTTGACCCTAAGATTTCAGTAAGTGGAACTGTCATTGCAGATACCTGAGGCCACACCCCTTGAAGACCTGACAATTGATAAAGAATGGCCAATACTATATAGTTAAGGACTTTCAATGAACGCTAGAATGGCATAGGTCTTGGCTGGAGATGATCTACCTTTCTCTCCATCCCATTTCCCACTCCTGCACCTTAAGGAATGTGTTCATGAAGAATTCTAGTGATTAACAGGAAAAAGCTATACAGTTTTTAGATCCAGTCTGTGTTAGAACTGGATCTGACAGAAGGCAGAGAGCTGACTTTGTTCTCAGCATGAAATCCAGGGAGCATAGATTCTCTTTCACATCTGATGTGGATCTGCTAAAGTATTACATTTGTATCATAGGAATGCCCTTAGTGTCCAGTAATCTTGCTTCTAAGGAAAATAATTTTTGGATAAAGAATGGCCCACTGAAAATGTTTACCACTACAAAATGGGGGAGGGGGGTTGTACAAATGATTTTACTTTCAACAAATCATACTGAGGTCATTGTGCTAGCAATAGAGCTGTTCTTTATAAGCTGACACTTTTTGAACATGCAAGGACATGTGAACTATGCTAATATGTAAGTGGGACATCTGTATATTTAGTGGGGTAGGTACATGATTTTGACTTTCATAAGTAGACAGAGGTAGGCAACCCCAGACTTATGCAAACAGGCATCCTTCTTTGTCCCTAATAGCCATAAAGATCTTGACAACATATATAAGAGGATGAACCGCAATATATTCTGAGAGGTGGGATATTTCAGGAAGCTCACTACCTTCCACTCAGATGTCCTCACAAAAATTGTGCTGTAGTAGTTTGCTAATGCCTTAGTAATCATTGAAAATGTGTAAGTCTCAGTAACTTTTACATTGCAAGGCTACTAAAAGTGGAGCTATGCAAAGGTCATTTGGTTTGGTTCCACTCAGAACCCAGTCTAACAATTCAGACAAGGCCCTTGATTCAGTTAAGATCAGTTCAGACCCAAACTGATATGTTTCAGACTGAATTGAAATCTTTGGAAATCCAAATGTTGTACTTGTGTTTGGAAATCAGAACAGTTTTAACTTGGGGTAATGCTAGAGAAAGACGTGAAATTTGGAGACACACTAGCCGGAGCAAGTAATTCCTGTCAAACATTGAACATGTAGTTCAATGAGTGTTTGAACTGGCAAACGTAATATCAGAACCATTGGCAATAATCTTTGAGAACT
This sequence comes from Phrynosoma blainvillii, assembly GCA_026167975.1. Lineage (NCBI taxonomy): Eukaryota > Metazoa > Chordata > Lepidosauria > Squamata > Phrynosomatidae > Phrynosoma > Phrynosoma blainvillii. The sequence continues at coordinate 154,200,820 of JANUYF010000003.1, read as the reverse complement.
CCTGGAAAACAGGAGAAGTCCCAGTGGACCGGAGGAGGGCAAATGTTGTCCCCATCTTCAAAAAGGGGAAAAAAGAGGATCCCAACAATTATCGTCCAGTTAGTCTGACATCAATACCAGGGAAGATTCTGGAGCAGATCATTAAACAGAGTTTGTGAACATCTGGAAGATAATTTTATAGTCACAAAAAGTCAACATGGGTTTCAGAGAAACAGGTCATGCCAGACAAATCTGATCTCTTTTTTTGATAAAATTACCAGCTTGGTAGATGAAGGGAATGCTGTGGATATAGTATATCTTGATTTCAGTAAGGCCTTTGACAAGGTTCCCCATGACATTCTTGCAAACAAGCTGGTAAAATGTGGGCTAGACAAAGTAACTGTTACATGGATTTGTAATTGGTTGACTGGCAGAACCCAAAGGTTGCTCAACGATGGCTCCTTTTCAACCTGGAAAGAAGTGACCAGTGGGGTGCCACAGGGCTCTGTCCTGGGCCCAAGGCTATTCAATATCTTTATTAATGACTTGGATGACGGTACTGAGGGCATAGTTATCAAATTTGCAGATGACACCAAATTAGGAGGAGTAGCTAATACCCCAGAGGACAGGATCAAAATTCAAAATGACTTGAACAGACTAGAAAGCTGGGCCAAAGCTAACAAAATGAAATTCAACACGGAGAAATGTAAGGTACTGCACTTAGGGCGGAAAAACGAAAAGTACAGATATACGATGGGGGACACCTGGCTGAACGAGACTACGTGTGAAAGGGATCTAGGAATCCAGGTGGACCATAAGTTGAACATGAGTCAACAGTGCGATGCAGCAGCTAAAAAGGCCAATGAAATTTTAGGCTGCATCAGTAGAAGTATAGTGTCTAGATCAAGAGAAGTAATAGTGCCACTCTATTCTGCTTTGGTCAGGCCTCACCTGGAATACTGTGTTCAGTTCTGGGCACCACAATTCAAAAAGGATGTGGAGAAACTGGAGCGTGTCCAAAGGAGGGCAACTAAAATGGTGAAGGGTCTGGAAACTAAGCCCTATGAGGAACGACTTAGGGAGCTGGGGATGTTTAGCTGGAAAAGAGAAGGTTAAGAGGTGATATGATAGCCATGTTTAAATATTTGAAGGGATGTCATATTGAGGAGGGAACAAGCTTGTTTTCTGCTGCTCCAGAGACTAGGACCCGAAACAATGGATGCAAGCTGCAAGAAAAGAGATTCTACCTCAACATTAGGAGGAACTTCCTGACAGTAAGGGCAGTTCGACAGTGGAACACACTCCCTCGGAGAGTGGTGGAGTCTCCTTCCTTGGAGGTCTTTAAGCAGAGGCTGGATGGCCATCTGTCGGGGATGCTTTGATTGGGAGTTCCTGCATGGCAGGGGGTTGGACTGGATGGCCCTTGTGGTCTCTTCCAACTCTATGATTCTATGATTCTATGATTCTATGCATTACCTAGCTTGAACTAAATATGAACTACATTTTAGTACATGCACAGTTAAGTATTGAATCTACCAGTTCGTCTTGCTTTCTGCACTCTAGTTTCTGTGATATATGTTTCCTGCTTGTGCTGTAAGAGATTGTGTATGTAGCATGATGCCCGGGTGCTACATGATGGGGTAAGCTCCCATCACTAGTTCCAGCTTCTGCTAACCTAGCAGTTAGAAAGCATGCAAATGCAAGTAGATAAATAGGTACCACTTTGGTAGGAAGGTAAACAGCATTCTGTGCAATCATGCTGGCCACATGATCACAGAGTAGTCTTTGACAATGCTGGCTCTTCGGCTTAGTAATGGAAAGGAGCATCATCACCTATGTGCGGACTCAACTTGACAACCTTGTCAACAGGGAATACCTTTACCTTTACCTTTATGTAGCTGACATACCCACACAGTAAAGACAAATTTAAAAAGTAAAAAGAAAGAAAAAAGGCTTCCTTCTTGTGTGGTTGGAGGCACTGTACAAAAGTCACCCAAAGCATCTCCAAGATTCAGAGTTCAAACACAACAGCACTGAAGACAACATCTAAAAATCAGTAGTAGTGGTCAAACCTAACTATAGTACTGCTCTGAGAAGCCTTGTGGTGGCCAGTGGTTAGATAAACAGGGAGAGATAAGCAGCTGACCACTACATTTAGAAAAGTGAACATACATGCAGGAGAGAATATACAGTTCAGTCCTCCCCATGCTATGAGTGGAGATATTAGTCAGATTCTTGTCCCAGATTGGAACATGGATCTTTCTTGAAGCAAAGTCTAGCTTCTCTCCTCCTTTTCCTATCATCCAGCCAGAGTTTTCCCCTTATATTCCCTTACATTGCTTGGTTCTCCCACCACCAGATTGGTCCAAATTGGAGGTCTCATCCAGAAGGAGGGGAGGGTCTCTGGAACTTCTGAGAGTTTCTAGTTTTTTTTAAATTTTATTTTATTTTAACTGCATATTCTCAGTTTGTACCAAACCTCTTTTTTAAAATATCCAGGGTTTCCTTCACTTCTTCCACACTTATGTCCCCCCCACAACTGATCGGATATCACATCTAAACTCATGCAACATTTCAGAAATTAGTTTTCACCAATTTCCAATGAGCTTCTTTATTATTATTCAGAAGTTAAAGTGCTAAATCACTTTATTAATATCACACCTAGTTAAATATTATAGTCATTTTGTTTGGGGGCAAACATTGCCCTTTCCTTCATTTGATCTCTGTTGAATCTGTGTCCTGATTACAACAGCTGTATTTACAGACAGCAGCCTACTTAGCTAGTGCCAGAATAATACAGATGGCCAACTTTTTTATTTTGTTTCAGGAAATAATAGATTAACTTAAACTGACCTGGGAAGTAGGAATGAAAAATCTTTGATAATGCTGTGAGTTTGTCAGGAAATAGCTAGGGATAAAGACAATGTCACATGAGTGTCTAAAATAAATCTGTTTCTATGGGAACAAAACCTAGGACTTTAATCTAGGAGGGCTCTGAATTGTTTTGGACTGGACCAAATTACCCAGAGCAAAATCTGGCTGATCCACCTTGCTTTGAACCTGATCTGAATTGGTCTGGATCAGCCTCATTTGCTGACTTGATTATTTGTCCAAAAAAGTTGTACAGCCCTGCGAGAAAGTCCTTTTCATCCCATGTTCCCTCTGCCACAAATCTTCTAAAGATTCAGTACACAGCACTTTACTAGGGGTCCTTTCACACTACACAGCTATAACCCTATGATTCCATTTTAGTTGCCCCAGCAATATCCTGAGGAATCATGGGGTTTGTAATTTGGTGAGTCACTAATGCTCTCTGGCTGAGAATTCTAAATATCCTTTCCTGAAGTAGCATTATAACTGTAGTGTGAAGGGGCTTAGGATGCTGTACCCCAGCCAGCATAGCGAATATTGAGAGATGATGGAATCTACAGTTCCCATCCCTGAATGTGAGGAGGAAGAACATGTTAGGATGACTGTTTCCCTGGAGTCTCTCTGCATGATTTTGATCAGTATTCAAAGCCATGTGTAGAGCCTCTACAGACAGAGGGACTCTCCCTTCCAGAATATTGCCCTCCATGTGATAGAAATAATAGCAAAGGAATCAATGATAGCATGCCTCTCGTCTCATATGTCTGAACTACAGATTTCCCAAGCATCTAAATACATCAAAACTCTTTATGGGAAGTCCATTCTAGAACTGCTTTTTCTCTCAGCATCTTGTTATTGTGTATAGGACCACTTTGCTCTGCTGTGGCATGCTCCCTCCCCACAATTTGTACTGGCTCCATCTTAAAACAATCCATTATGGCAGGAGGACATTATGTGCTATCCTTCACAACTTGGACCAGGTCCACTGATGTACTCCATCTGGTTTATTTTGCTGGCATTAGGCAGTTCACAGCTGTGGGGCTCTTTATAATAAGGGCAGGAATGTTCACATATTTTGTCTCTGATCCCATTATGTCTTTGGTTGTTGTTTTATTTTATTTTTAAGTTAAGAATCTGTTATAGGTATTCCATTGGAATTGAATGTTTTTTTAAAAAATAAATAAATACAAAGATTTTGTTTTTCTTCACATAAATAGGAAAGATGTGTTTTGATATAACATATGAACACAAATGTTTGATATACAACTTTTTTTAATTATAATGAGTGGTGTTGATGAACATTCTCAAGGATCTAACAGATACTATGGGTAACTCTGTGATGCTATAATGTAATGATAGAGCATGTGCTGTACATATATTAGTGTGCAGGCTCAGTTTCTGGCATTTAAAAGGATCTGAGGTAGAGGAACTTCAAAAAACTTTTCATAGAGAGTTGCTTCCAGTCAGAATATTAAATGTGACCCATCATCTGGCCTAATAGAAGATACCTTTCTATGTTCAACTCCAGTGATGCTTTGGTGTAGATTTGATATTTGTTGTTGTTAACAGACTCATGGTGACCCTGTGGATGAGACATCTCCAAGACTCCCTGTCTTCCACTGCTCTGATTAAGTCTTGCAGACTCATGCCCGTGACCTCCCTGATTTAGTCAACTATCTAGTATGTGGTGTTCCTCTCTTTCTACTGCCTTCTGCCTTTCCTAGCATTATTGCCTTTTCCAATGAGTCATGCCTTCTCATGCAGTGGCCAAAGTACGACAGCATCAGTTTGACCACCTTGGCTTCTAGAGGTATTTAAGGCTTAATGTTGTAAGCTGCCCCAATTGCAGAGGGACAGGATATAAATTATTATTATTATTATTATTATTATTATTATTATTATTATTATGTTAAGGACCCATTGTTTGTCTTTTTGGTTGTCCACGATATCAGCACTCTTCCCCAGCACGACATCTCAAATGAGTTCTTTTTATCTGCTTTTTTCACTATCCAGCTCTTTAAGATCTTATCTAGTTCTTTCATGGCTGCCCTTCCCATTCCTAGTCTTCTTTTTTCTTTACTGAATTCTCCATTCTTATTAATGTTTGCTCCAAGGTACAAGAAATCTTTACCTATTTCAATTTCCTTATTGACTAGGTTGAATTTATGCAAATCCTCTGTGGTCATTATTTTTGTTTTCTTTATATTCAGCAGCAAGCCTGCCTTTGCACTTTCGTTCTTGAACAATTACAGCCTATGACTAACATCTTCAATTGTTTTCACCTGTATGGTTTTTAACACTTTGCCTGATGAAGAAGCCAGTGGAGCTTCAAAAGCTTGCAACATGTACATTGTGCATTTTGGTTGACCAATAAAGGTATCACTGTTTGGTGAATTGTTGATGTTATTGGAATTACATCTCTAGTAATTGTTCCAAGTCAATGATGTTTTCCACTAGTAATCTGGCTCATCTGCATATTTTAAATTATTGACATTCCTTCATCCTATCTTCATTCCTCTTTCTTCTAAGTCTAATCTTGTTATTCTTATGATTTTTCTTTGTACAAGCTGAACAAGTAGGCTGATAAAATGCAGCTTTGCCTGACCCCCATGACAATAAAATAAAATAAATAAAAATTATTATTATTTAATAGTTTTTTAAGGGGGGATGAGGGAATTATATTGCTTTTAGACTGTATGTATTGTATTTTATTGTGTTCACTGCCTGGATTGGCTCGCCATAGGGTGGTATACAAATAAAATTTAAAAAAAATATTATAAAGAACCATGCTGTTTCTCCATATTCTGTTCCAACAGAGGCCTCTTGTCCTGAGTACAGATTTCTCATCAGAACTATCAAATATGGTGGCACTCTCATGTCTTTGAGAGAATTCCATAATTTTTAGATATGATGGCTGGTAAAAAATAATATCATACATCCACTATTACGGGGTACTATTATGTTATTATGTGATCTGCAGTGAATCGGTGGGTCACATGGTTTTAGGAGTTTGGTTGAAGCTATTAAGTTTTTATGGAGTTTGTAATCTATTTAAGGAAAACCTAAATGAGGAGAGAACTTTAAATGATAAAAAGAGCACTCTTGAAGGAGCTTGTAATTTATTTACTTATTTCATTTCATTTCTCTGCCGTCTTTCTCCCAAAAAGGAACCCAAGGCTGCTCACAGATAATAAAATATGTAATTAAATGTGCCTGCAGTGATCAATGATGACAGTCTCCATGCTATTCTTTGTAAATCCTATAGTCTGTATGAATAACAACAGTTTTAAACAAAGAGTTAATTAGCAACAATGGAACCAATTAAACAATTTCACCTATTAATTTTAGTGGCAATGAATTGCTTTCCCAATTTCTACTGCTTAACATTATCCAATTAATTTTCAAACCAATCATTCCAGATTCTGAATAAATATTTTACAATTTGGGTTTATACAGTTATTTTGATTTTCCATAGATTGGTCTATATGGCATGAAAGAGACAGACCAAATGAAGTGGCGTCCAGATGCTTTGGAGGCATGATGATTAAACACACACCTCCAAAGTGGCCAGAAGCCATGCCGAACCCATGCCCCAAGTCCTTAAGATAACCTGACTCCTGGTGGCACTGGCCAGCCCCTGTGTCCATGGCCTGCCTTGGGAGCAGGCCATGTGGACAGCGGGGTTCCAACCTACTTCTAGCCGGAACAGACTCAGGCACTCTTTCATGCCTGTCTGTTCCGGGCCCAAATCTGAAAAATGTTGAAAATATGAAGCTACTCAACATTTGTTTCAGCTTTTTAAGTGTTACCTTAAAGTGGATTAATGTTAGAATTGCTTTCCTGTGAAGTAGGCAAGAATGAAATGTTAATCCAAGGATACTTCTACTGTCATTCTAAGGGCTTAGGTTGTGAACATGAACTAGACAGGTTCTTGGACAGCCATTTTAACAGGACATTTGGAACCATACATGAAAATAAATGTAACATATTGTGGGAAATTATGGAGAAATCCACAAAGCCAATAGATAAATTCATATTGAATGCTATAATGCATATAATGCATATGCATATTTCAGATATAACAGATGCTACATTTCATTTAATATATGTGATGGTAAATATGAAACACTTGGTGACTACAGTCACCTATCATTATTGTTGTTGTTATTGTTGTTGTCAAATTTATTTATATCCTGCCTTTCTCCCAGTATAGGGACTCAAGGAGGCTAACAAAATTTAAAACAGAGCAAGTTAAAACCAATACAAAGCATCAAAATGTAAATACAAAGTTTAAAAAACAATTAAACAATTTTAAAAAGTCAAAAACATTACACATTAAAATTTAAAATATATTAAAAACTCTATATAAACCTTGTACGTCATTTGAAATCCAACCCTTTTCAGTTTGAGAAAACTTGGTGGCATAAGAATGTTTTTAACTGCTGCTGAAATGAAAGCAGGGATGGAGCCAGCCTGGCCTCTATAGGGAGGGAATTCCAGAAGCCTGGGAGCAGCCACTGAGAAAGCCCTCTTTCTTGTTCCCACCAAGTGAGCATGAGAAAGTGGTGAGACAGAGAGAAGGGCCTCTTCTGATGATCTCAGTTCTCTTGTGAGCTCGTAAAGGGAGACAATGTCCTTCAAATAACCTAGACCCAAGCCATAGGGCTTTTATAGGTCAAAAACAAGCACTTTGAATTGGGCCTAGAAATGCACCTGCAGCCAATGGGGCTGTTGTAACAAGGGAGTTGTGTGCTCCCTATAGCCAGCACCAGGTGACAACCTGGCTGCAGCTCTTTGGGCAAATTGAAGTTTCTGAACACTTGTCAAAGGCAGCCCCATGTAGAGCAGATTACAGTAACCCAAATAGGATGTAATCAAGGCAATCAATCAAAGCCTTTATTGCAGTCAACAGACCTGTAATCAAGGCATGTACCACCATGGCCAGATCTGACTTCTCCAAGAATGGGCACAGTTGGCACACTAGTTTTAACTGTTCAAAAGTGATCTGTTTCACTGCTTAGAGCTGGATCCAGAGTACTCCCAAACTGCAAACCTGAGTTTCCAGGGGGAGTGTAACACCATCTAACACAGGCTTAATCCCTACTCCCAGATCTGTCTTTTGAATAACCAGGAACACCTCTGTCTTCTCTGAATTAAGTTTCAATTTGTTTGCCCTCATCCAGTCCATTACAGCTGTCAGATACCAATTTAGGACAAGGATAGCTTCCTTGGAATTAGGTGGAAAGGAATGTTAGAACTAGAAATCATCAGCATGCTGGTGACACCTTACTCCAAAACTCTGGACAACCTCTCCCAGCAGTTTCATGTAGATGTTAAAAAGCATAGGGGACAAGACTAAACCTCAAGGGACTCCACAGGCCAATGACCAAGGAGCTGAACAGAAATCCCCCAGCACCACTTTCTGAGAGTGCCCCTCCAGGAAAGAACAGAGGTAGAGTAGTACCTCCAAGCCTCATCCTAGACAGACAACTCAGAAGGATACCATGGTCAATAGTATCAAAAGCCACTGAGAAGTTCAGCAGAACCAACAGGCACACACTCCCCCTGTCCAGTTCTCTGCGCAGGTCATCCACCATCTAGAAGAACTGTGACCAAAAATAGCAATGTTGCACTGTCTATAATACCACCAGTAATTTTCGAGCCACATCTAAAAGCTGACCCTTCCTGCATTAATGCCTAGTAGCTATGGCAAAGTTTATCTGTCCAGTGGCTTAGGCTGTTACATATAGGTAATTCATCAACCATAAGAAAACCATATATAATACTGGTACATTCTTGTTACTGATCAGTTGCAAATGAATATACATTTTTCCATTTCTAATAGTAGCACTCAGACTAACCAAATGAAGTTTATCGGTAATAAGTTCCATTTCAGAACAGTTATAAGGAGATACCGCTTTACATAGTTCATGGGGAATAAATGGGGAGTCCATTCATTCTTACTAAATCCATGTCAAAACAGAAAATGGACAAATGCAGGTTACAAAGTTATATAAAGTATTTTAAAAGAAAACACCCCTGATGGGTACGCCACTGGGCCCAGGTGCTACATGATTCGGTGAGATCCTGTCACTTGTCCCAGCTTCTGCCAACCTAGCAGTTCAAAAGCATGCAAATACAAGTAGATAAATAGGTACCACTTTGGTGGGAAAGTAAACAGCATTCTGAGCAATCATGCTGGGCACATGATCATAGAGTAGTCTATGACAATTCTGGTTCTTCAGCTTAGTAATGGAGATGAGCACCACCCCCTATGGTCGGATATGGCTTGACAACTTTGTCAACGGGGAATACCTTTACCTTTAATGTGCTACTTACCTCGATATTTGGATTCACCCATGTCTATAACAGACTGTCACTGATGCTAGTAGAAGCAATGCTGAAAGGGCAAGATTGGCAGGAAGGACTCTTTCTTTCTGTCTTCCTGTCTATCTGCATCACTAGTTGAGGTAAAATCACATTCAGTAAAAATGTGATTATTGTTTAGCATAAAATTCTCATAAACAACTTTATATTAAATACTAGGAAACAAGAATTTTAAAATACTTCTAGGTACATTAGTAGTAATTATACCAACAACAACAATGTGTTTTCTTTATGCCTGTTTTTCTATCACAGCTAAACACCTGACATATAGCATGCACACTAAGGAGACCCCAGAGGTATGCACCAGAACATTTTAAAAACATTAATTGATTTGTCTGAAGCCTGCAGTAACATTTCCAGGAAGTAGGTGGCAAACTTCCATAATCAGCACAGAGGCTTGCAGTTGAAACAAACTGAAAGCCAAAGGAGAGTCACTCATGTGGCGGAGCTGTAGGGCCTCTCTCTCTCATTTTCCCTCCTGTGAGACAGCCCCCTCATGGGTATGGTCAGATGTTCTCCCCCCCCCCCCCGTGTCTGTAAGAGTGCACCATAACAGGGGGGCATGCCTGGGACATCAACAGCCATGACTTTATTCAGACAGAATGGTCACAATGTATCTATCAGCTTTGTTTCAAGTCTTCACTCTCAACCTATACAGGGCCATTATAACTTATGTGCAATCACATATATATTCACTGGTAGCTAGTGAGTTGTGTGTCTAAAGTTAGCCAAAGCCAAGCCTCTTCTTTTAAAAATGACACTAACTGTACACGAGTGTAGTGGCCAGACAGAATGGAAAGGGGGCAGTAAGTGTGGGTTAGTGGTGGAAAATACATGGGAGTAAGACGTTCTATATTGTTAGATCAAGATCATCTGGAGATTGAAGACAGTTTTGCTCCTACCTGTTGGAAAACCCATCAAACTCTTTAAGAATCAACAATTAGGAACTGAGAATCAAGTTGTTCCTGGGTGGGGATGTTGGGGAGCACATGTCAGCAGTGCTCAGGGTCAAAGCATTCTACTCACCCACTTTTTTTTACATACTGTCATCCCCATCCAAGTTCCATGAAGGTTGTGCTGGGGGATTTTTTTCTATTGCATTGTTGACAAATACAGTGTTGACTCAGCACTGGGCCAGAGAAAGGTGCTTTTCTCTGATTTACAACCCATTTGGCATAAGCCCTGCCCCCTCACTTTGTGCCAGGGCAAGGAAAACAGATAAGTCCTCCTTGGCAGGCACATGGGGACTCTTCCCCATATGTCACATCTGACCCACTGGTGAGATGATCCAGGTGCATCCATTGCTGGACTCTGATTGAGCTTCCTGAGGAGTTCCCTTCAATGAAAACTTGAATTTTCTCTGATTTGTTGAAAAATGAAGCATGAGATTCTAGAAATCTTTGTGTAGGGTGGGTATTTACTTTATAAGGCATCCTGCTTCAGGGAAGGAAATCAACTAGAAATTAACTTCTACCCCAAGTCCATGATTCCCCAGTTATGATTGCAATTTTGCCTTCCTCTGTACTTCTCTTTTCAGGACAGAGCTGCTCCTATCAGGATGGGCAGAGGCATTCCCAGTGGCTGCTGCCATCATTCTACTCCAAATGCTGTTGTACCAGAAAGAGTGCTTGCCTCCAGAGGAGGATTTGTCTTCCTCTGGAGGCAAGCACTCTTTCTGGTACAACAGCATTTGGAGTAGAATGATGGCAGCAGCCACTGGGAATGCCTCTGCCCATCTTGATAGGAGCAGCTCTGTCCTGAAAAGAGAAGTACAGAGGAATATGCTAATTCAAACTGATATGTAAAGTTGAGATCCCACCATCTAACTAACAGAATTGGCTGTCCCATTATGGCTTTTGGATGAAGACAAAGCACAAGTCCCCAGCAGTTCTAACCAGGATGCAATAAGAAGTTTACCAGGCAGGTATTTTCATTCTCACAGCACTGCAACATTCAAATACTTAGTCTGTTTTAGCATAAAGGTATAATAGAAATGAGCAGCAGCTTTGAGGCTAACTGGTTTAGTCGTTAGCATAAGATTTCTTAGGGGGGTTGCAGACTGCCAGAAATAGTGTGAATTCAGTCCACTTTTAGGGTTAGGGTTAGAGTTAGGGAACCATGGGAACTGTATTTTATTGTGGCATCAGAGTTGTCTGACAGAGAAGGCTATATGTCTCAGAAAAATAACAGTTCCCATGATTCCCTAGCACTAACCCTAACCCTAAAAGTGGACTGAATTCACACTATTTCTGGCAGTCTGCAACCCCCCTTAGATTCAAATCCATTGAAGCACACAAAATCTTATGCTAGAATATACCAGTTTGTCTCAAAGGTGCTACTGGATTCCTTTATGCCCTTTTATGGCACTACAGTAGCAGGAGAAACTCTGCCTGGCAGAACTTCTCCAGCATTATGAGATCAAGGCAGCTCTTCCAATTAGTATTCCAGCCAATTATTTCAAGCAATAATTGTGATGTAATAAACATCACCACACAGGAATTCAGTGTCTTGTCTTTTGCAGAGACTTTGTACTAGCTGTATATTCCTTTATTAAGGGAATATGTTCTATAGTGAACAGCAGAAATATAAAACACAAGGGCCTCCAGATCTTGTTGAACTGGAACTCCTCCCACCCACCCCTAAACTAACTAGACCTGTTAGGAGTTGCATTCTAGCAATATTTAGATGGCCACATGTTCCTCACTCCTGAGATTAGATGACATCACAGTTTCATGTGAGGAAAAGATCTCTTTCCATGTTTTTTCATCTTTAGGTTAACTACCAACTCAGTTTTCTTTAACTTACACAAAATTAAGAGTTACAACTGGACAAGAAGCTTTATTTGTGTTTTTTCCTTCCTTTTGGGTGTGTTACTACTACATTTTGAGTGTACCAGACTGCTTGAATGTGCAAATAGGTGACCAAGGGCACTCATATATATGTTTGCTCATGTTTATGTGTATAAGGCAAACTGAGTATTTACAAGCTGCATCTGTAGTTATAATATACATCACTATTATGCATTGCTTCATTAACCTGTCAGTCCAACTGCTCCCTGCTCTTGTTTTTTCCTCATCTCATTTGCATTACTCTAAGGGGCTAAAGGAGGGAGATGCTTAGGTGAGTTGAAGAAGAACCATTTAACATCTGTCTAGTTCTAACTGGGGAACTGGGTATGTTACCAGTTCCATAGCTGGATTCAGCCTCTCCTCCAGGCTCTCTCAGGAGCGGAGATGCTCCACACAGTAATTTATCAAGAAGCTGTTGGTCAGCGTGGTACTGAGGGTTTGGGTGCTGGTTCCTAAGATTGCCAGAATGCTTCTCAGGAGGAGAGAGACTTGCCTGCAGTGCATTTGCTGTCTGGAAGAGCTGCTGATGGGCCAGGCCCCAATAAACCCCCCAAAAGTGCTGATTTTGCTGAAAGCTGCTGACAGTGATGGATCAGCTCTAGTCTTGCCTTTCCGTTGTGCTGCAAAAATGGAAGAAGAGGGAAAGAGAGGAAAGGAAGGGAAACAAAGATGGAGATTAACTCTTTTGTCATAGGCTCTGCAGTTTTATAAGGCAAGATAAAGCTGCTGTCCAGGCAAGGCACAGACAGGCCAAGTTCAGCACAGCCTGTCAGAGACTCTGTAATGATTTACTTAACAGGTCACCATCACTAAAGATGGTGCAAACAATTTGCTTCTACCATGGACAGGGGCCAAAATTATGGGGGCTTAATTCCCATCTCCCTGAACCGTTGAACTGTATCATGTTAATGTACACAGATGTGTATAAAGTCACAGACTGGGAAGTAAATCTGTTTAGAACATAAAAAACACTGGGTAGCTGTGTTTCTTATATTCTAAAGGGCCATACAACAGATACCCTGGAGTGGGAAACATACAGCCCTCTGGATGTTGAACTAAAGGTCACATCACCCCTCACCATTTGCTATGGTGAGTTGGACTAATGGGAGTTGAAGTCCAACACCAGCTGAAGTACCATAAATTGCCCACCTCTGCAGATGCCTACTTATAATTCAAACTGACACAGAGGGTAACAGTTGCAACATACCCTAGAAATGATCAGCTTCTGTGACAGGCTGGAGAGACAGTAGGTTTTTTTAAAAGTCAAAAGTGGTAAGAGAGACATCACTTTCCCACATTTGAGCACACATACATTTCTTCCTTGTTTTCTACCAATCCTTTCTGGTCAAACAAAATGCATATGCCACCATAGTTCTGTATAAAAGGGAATTTCATCTGAAACTGAAAAACTGGAACCTGCTAAAACTCCCTCTTCTACCTAGCCATTAAAGGCACAAAAGCCCTGTCTTTTATTTCACTTGGCAGCCCATTGCTTTAAACATATTTGTGTGGCAGGCTTTCCTGACCCCTGCCCTGCTACTAATAAATAGCTACCAACTTATATATTAGATCAAATTAAGTTATGGGATTCCCAGGGCAGATGATGTGCACTGTAGGCACCTTTAAATGTTTAAGCCCTGGTTCTTTCTTTAATAATTAAGTAATGGCCTTTAGACATATGAAGAATTCCCTCTGCACATTGCAGAGTATAGAAACAGAGATTTTAAGACGTTTTTCAGAAAGACTGGTTGGTGGTTTGTAAAAAAAAGAAAAAAGAAAAAAAAGAAACCAACCCAAAATACCTAACAATCATTTTGCAATGTGCCTCTGTGTTCTACTGTTCATATTCAATCTCACTGAAATTTCATGCCTCTAGTCAGAGTTTCAGTGGCTTCTAATCTGAATGCGTTTTCATGATTCACTGATTCAATTGTATGTTTGTTTTGGACATCCAGCGTATGTTTCCACTGGGTGTCCAAAAGCTAGGACCAAGTTCCATTTGGACATACAACTACTACTTTAAAAAAATACCTTGTGGCAGACCCAGAAGCCAGCTCTGCATCCATATCTAATCTGGCAAAAGTATTACAGGACAGAATAATGGAATCTACAACATAAGGGATTCATACATCTTGCTATCTTCCCATCTAATGCATGCCATCTTTTGCCAGGAATTTATCTTCTTAGGAATGAAGAGCCTCCATTCAGTTTAAACAGTTACACACATGGCCAAATTTTACATAATAGTACTTATAGCTACTAGAGTCTCTTTTATTTCTGAGACACTGATGCTGTGATATTTTCTTCCCTATGGGCACATATTTGTGAATACAGCAAAATGTCCATTGAGTTTATAATATTATAGAATCATAGAATCATAGAGTTGGAAGAGACCACAAGGGCCATCCAGTTCAACCTCCTGCCATGCAAGAACTCAAAATCAAAGCATCCTTGACAGATGGCCATCCAGCCTCTGTTTAAAGACATCCAAAGGAGAAGATTTCACCACACTCCAAGGGAGTGTGTTCCACTGTCAAACAGCTCTCACCGTCAGGAAGTTCCTCCTAATGTTGAGGTGGAATACCTTTTCCTGTAGCTTGCATCCGTTGTTCCGGGTCCTGTTCACTGGAGCAGCAGAAAACAAGCTAGTTCCCTCCTCAATATGACATCCCTTCAAATATTTAAAAAGGGCTATCATATCACCTCTTAACCATCTCTTCTCCAAGCTAAACATATCCAGCTCCCTCATAGGGCTTGGTTTCCAGACCATTCACCATTTTAGTCATCCTCCCCTGAACATGCCCCAGTTTCTCAACATCCTTTTTGAATTGTGGCACCCAGAACTGGACACAGTATTCCAGGTGGGACCTGGACACAGTATTCCAGGTGGGACCTGACCAAAGTATAATACTGTGACATTATGACTTCTCTTGATCTAGATACTATACTTCTATTGATGCAAGTATTTAGCCTAACATTGCATTGGCCTTTTTAGCTGCCACATCACACAGTTGACTCATGTTCAACTTGTGGTCTACTAGGACTCCTAGATCCCTTTCATACATAGTCCCATTAAGCAGGGTGTCCCCCATCGTATATCTATGCATTTCATTTCATTTATTTATTTATTTATTTATTTTGTCCTAAGTGCGTTTACATTTCTCCATGTTGAAATTCATTTTGTTAGCTTTGGCCCAGCTTTCTAATCTATTAAGGTCATTTTGAAATGCCATCCTGTTCTCTGGGGTATTAGCTATTCCTCCTAATTTGGTGTCATCTGCAAATTTGATAAGTATGCCCCCTATTCTTTCATCCAAGTAATTGATAAAGATGTTGAATAGCACTGCGCCCCGGACAGAACCCTGTGGCACTCCACTCATCACTTCTCTCCAGATTGAAGAGGAGCCATTGCTAAGCCACCCTTTGAGTTTGGTCAGTCAACCAATTATTAATCCACCTAACCGTTGTATTTTTAGCCCACATTTTATTATCTTTTTTGCAAGAATATCATGGGGGATCTTGTCAAAAGCTTTAATGAAATCAAGATATGCTATGTCTACCACATTCCTTTAATCTACCAAGCTGGTAATTTATTAAAAAAAAAGAGAGATCAGATTAGTCTGGCATTACTTGTTTTTGAGAAAGCCATGTTGACTTTTAGTGATTATGTTATTGCCTTCTAAATGTTCACAGATTCTCTGATTAATGATCTGTTCTATTAAACTTTCCCCACACACAACTTTTATGATGTTCTTCCCAGTGATTGTAGTGTTCTACTAAACTATGTGTATTCCAGTCTAGCAGTGTTATGGGATGGCTTCAAAGCTGTAGAACTTATTTTTCAACACTTTCCACTTCTTTGACCACATTTGGCTTGGGAACATGCTTATGTATAAACACAAATGAGACAGTACTTGTGGCCTTTTCAAATTTTCCAACAATCACAACAATATGCACTTGTTTGATTCAAGGATGAAGAGGAAGAGCAGCAGAGACAGTCCTCAGGGACAGTGCAGGGGATCCTGAGAGGGGACAGCCACTGCTAAGCCTCAGAGGAGGCATGCGGTGGTGGTGGGGACTCCTTGATGAGGGGTACAGAAGCAGTGGGTTGTGGACATGACAAGATGTCCCGGGAGGTGTGTTGTCTCCCTGGGGCATCAATCTGTTATGTCAGGCTGACAAGACTTGTCAAGTCTACTGACCATTACCCCTTCCTCTTGGTCCATGTGGGAACTAATGACACTGCAAGGCATTGCCTTCAGAATATCATAAGTGATTATGAGGCTTTGGGTAGGAAGCTGAAACAGCTGGATGCACAGATTGTTATCTCATCTCTTCTCCCAGTTGAAGGGCATGGTCCAGGAAGGGAGAAGAAGATAGAAGATGTGAATAATTGGCTCTTTAGCTGGTGCCACCAAGAACGATTGGGATTCTTGGATCATGGGCTGCGGTTCCACGAGGGTGGACTTCTGCCAAGAGATGGGCTGCACCTCACACCAGTTGAGAGAAACATTTTTGCCAATAGTCCCAAACATTTCATCAGGAAGACTTTAAACTGAGTCATGTGAGGGAGACAGACAGTATCTTGGAAGGTATCTTGGAAGGCAGGAGTACATCATGGGCTGGAGATAATAGTCAAAGTGTTATAGAGGGAACAAGGCAAATGATGCAAGGACCTGACAGTGGGAGGCAAAAAACCTCATACAGGCAGCAAGTCTCTACACTAATGCACAGAACATGGAAAATAAACTAGATGACCTTGAACTCCTAGTACAACAAAGCAAATATGATCTAATAGGCGTCAATGAAACCTGGTGGGATGCATTTCATGATTGGAATGTAGGAATAGAGGGGTATAACCTTTTAAAGAGAAATAAGCCAAACAGGAAAGGAGGAGGAATAGCATTATATGTCAGAGATGTTTATACCTGTGAAGAGATCCAGGACTTAAATCTTGGAAATCAGGTGGAGAGCATCTGAATAAAAATTAAAGGAGAAGGAAACAACAGGAATGTTATTCTGGGAGTCTACTACAGCCCCCCAAGTCAGACTGAGGAAATGGATGATGCCTTTCTAGAACAGATGACCACACACTCAGAAAGGAGTGATGGGTAACTTCGAGTATACTGATATTTGCTGGAAGTCATACTCAGCCAATACTTCAAGGTATATCAAATTCCTCACTTGGCTCAAATAAAATTTCATTGTCCCAAAGGTGGAAAACGCAACAAGGGGATCAGCTATTTTAGATCTGATCCTAACTAACAGGGATGACCTAGTCGATGGGATACAAGTGGTGGGATCCTTAGTTTCTGTTCTCCTGGAGTTTCTTATACAGTGGAAAGGAGAAGCTAGGCATAGTCAGACACTCATTCTAGACTTTAGGAGAGCTGATTTCAATAAACCTAGGAAAACACTGGTCAGGTATAGTAAAGAAGGGAGTTCAGGATGGATGGGAGTTTCTCAAAAGGAAGATACTGAAGGCACAATCTCAAACTGTTCCAATGAGAAGGAAAAATAAGAGGTGTTTCAAGAAACTGAGTTGGATGACAAAAGAACTTTCAACTGAAATAAGTTTTAAATGGGAGATGTATAAGAAACGGAAAAGAGGCAAAATCAGTAAAGAGGAATTCAAACAAATAGCTAGCCCATGTAAGGGTAAAGTCAGGAAAGCCAAAGTGCAGAATGAGCTCAGGCTTGCTAGAGGGGTTAAGAACAACAAAAAGGGCTTTTTTGGGTTATGTCTGTAGCAAAAGAAAGAAGAAGAAAATGGTAGGGCCATTGCGCAGAGAAGATGGAAAAATTCTAACAGGGAGCATAGAAAAGGCAGAACTACTCTACACCTTTTTTCCTCAATAAAAGGAAAAGGGTGCTCAACCTGATGAAAATGGAGCAGAAGACACAATAGGGGAAATGCAGCACATAATAAGTAAAGAGGTAGTACAGGAATACCTGGTTAATCTAAATGAATTCAAGTCTCCAGATGAACTACATCCAAGGATATTAAAGGCACTGGCAAATGTAATCTTAGAAGCACTGGCAATAATCTTTGAGAACTCCTGGAGAACAGGAGAAGTCCCAGCAGATTGGAGGAGGGCAAACATTGTCCCCATTTTCAAAAAAGGGGGAAAAGAGGATCCCAACAACTATCGTCCAGTTAGTCTGACATCAATACAGGGAAAAATTCTAAAACAGTTCATTAAACATAGAGACATTTAGAAAGGAATGCCATAATTACACATAATTGAGAAATTATGAAGGCAGGTTGATGGAGCTTTATGATACTTTGCTTTGAACTGTGTCCTAACAACCTAATGAAAACTTTAAAAAGTCATATCACTGGAACCTAGGAAGCTTGAGGAGTATAGTAGGGCACTGAGGACCAACAAGAATCTGGGGAAGAGGGAGAAAAGAGAGAATGAAGGGATGGCATGTGTGGGATATCTGCATGAGAAAACAAAAGTGTGTGTGTGTGTGTGTGTGTGTTTAGGTAAGGTGGTTTTGGTGAAAGCATGTTTTGTTGGAACAGAAAATTGTGAGTTCCAAGGAGTATTTTAGTATTTGGGGATAAATTCCTGACTATGGGCCTCTGCAGACCTGCCCAAAGGGCCGGCCTAGAGGCAGAGATGGGGCAGGGCAGCCGCATGCCGGCTGCCCCAACCACACACCACTAGCGTCCTGACACTGCGGGCCATTACGCATGCCTCCCGGTGCAGCATCCTGACACACTGCGCCGGAAAGGCCTCTAAAGAGCCATGCATCAGCTTTTAGGGCAGCCTTTTGCCGCCCCTGAAAGGAGCGGCATTTTGCCACTCTTCTCAGGGTGGCAAAAGGAAGGATTGGAGCTGCAGCATGGGATTGCTGCGGCCCCGATCTGCTGCTTCCTGGGGCAGCCCAGAGCCGCCCGTCTGCAGTCCTCCTATGTCTTGTATTCAAGTTATTGGACATGTTACATGTCTTTCAGCCTTACCAACTTGTCCTCTATAAATGCCTTTGTGATTGCCCACCACAGCAATTTAGTGAGTGGGCACACAGCCAATGAAGCCCACAACATATTCTCAAAAGCCCCAAATGTGTTCACTAGCCCAGAAAGGTTTTTGACCTTTGTGTACTTATCGTTGTTGTTCATACTTCAGAAATGAGAATCATGTGGTCTTCCAGATTTATTGAATCCCATTTTTCTTCATCATTGGCTGTTACTGGCTAGGTCTACCCAGACTTGCAGTTCAACAATATCTGGAGGGCTACATGATTTCTACTTCTTCTCTAAGTACACAGTGGCCCATAAGTGGACCAGGGGGACATTTGCCTAACTCTATGGCAGTGGTCATGTACTGCAGTGCTACTCAAAGTGGTGGCCCAGGGACCAGTACAGCCATATAAGTGATTGGTTGCTGCTTCGTGGCAAATTTGCAGGAAAGTAAGAAAGAGTTGTAGCTAATGGGCACAAATATACTAATGGTTCCTGGTACATTAAAAAAAAACACAACAATTATTCTACATCAGTTGAGTGGAAAGCATCACTATGTCACCACTATAGATAACTCTGCTAACTGAGTTTAAACTGTTTGATCCAACCAAACTAATCCTTCCCCACTGTCACCATTCAGATGATGGGCTCCCAGTGAAGCTGACTTGTGTTGCCAATTCATGAAGAACCCTCACATAATGGAGCTGGAACACATGGTCATGGAGCTTTCCATTGTCATGCTCATCAAATGAAGAGCTGCAGAGTGCTTTCTTTAGCTTCTACAAGATCTGCAACTAGAGAGGAGTACTCAGAAATATATGGTTTCTCCTTCTTTTATCCTCATGACACCTCTGTGCAATAGGGCTGCCTAAGAAACAGTAATTTTCCAACATCATTAGTGAGCTTTTTAACTGAGAAGGGATTTGAACCTGGGTTTCCTTGGTCCTAGTTCATTTGAATTAAGCACTTATCCAGTTACCCTGTCATAAGTGGGGGGTATCTGTCCTTTACTTCTCAGGTCAAATAATTATCCAGTGATGAGGCAAAAATGACATGAACCAAGCCTATACTCTCATGCCATGTATTATATGGCGTGCATTAATGAGTGATACCCACAAATTTGCTTCCACAGTCTGCAAAGAAAATTGACAAATAGGGGAGTTTATAAACTGGTCCAGTGGTTATCATTTAAGTGTGAATTGGACTGCATTACCATTATTGGCAAGATTAATCTAGATCAACATTACCACAGCTGATCCAGTGAGCATGGTGTTGCTTTACAAGAATGATTTCATCTGATTCTTTTCCCTAGAACAGAAACTGATAGCAACAGCTTGGTTCTATTTTGTCTGCAGGCTCTAGTATTCTCTGTTTCTGCTAGTGGTAGATATTCTAGAACATTGGTAGATGTCCTAGAACAAGACAGCAAGAGCAGTTCCAAATTCTAGTAGGTTTCTATCC
Organism: Phrynosoma blainvillii; assembly: GCA_026167975.1. Lineage (NCBI taxonomy): Eukaryota > Metazoa > Chordata > Lepidosauria > Squamata > Phrynosomatidae > Phrynosoma > Phrynosoma blainvillii. Next base: position 154,180,306 of record JANUYF010000003.1, on the reverse strand, counting down.
CCTCGTCTCTAGCACTTAACATGAAAACGTAGAGAGCAGGTATGTGCCCATCTAAACTACAATGGCAACTTAAGATTGCCTTGCAAAATGGGGGCTGTATGGCAGTAGGAGTTGATTTCAGAATCCCTTCATTTTGGAAAGCAAAGAGGAGGGGGCAGTATTCCAAAGGGTGCCAAGGGACTTTGGATTGGTTTATGATGCAAATATGTTTAAAAGCACTGAGTTGCCTCCCTGGGAAAAGGAGCTTAAAATTGAAGTCTAATGATAACAAATGATTGTTAATGAGTTGTCTAAACATAATAGATGGAAAGAATTAAAAGCCTAGAATAAACAGTGTTTCATTAAAGCACAATAAAGAAACAACACGCGTTTCATATCTCAGAATAAATGGGCCCTTGCACTGCTAGCGGGAGTGGAGGGAAGTCATCAGGGGAGATGGGCTGTGGTGGGGGTGGGGGTGGGGAAGGGTGGGTGGGTGGTTAAGGGGAAAGAATGGAGACAGGCCATGTAGACTACAAGCCACAGGACGTGCATGCCAGGATAGCTCCAGGTTTCCCTCGGTTTCGTCTAAATATTTTGGAAAGCCTAAGCTTCTATGCCAGCATCTGAACATAGTAAAGTTACACATCCCCAGCCGGAATGGGTGAACACACAAAACTCTTGTAAGAGTTAAGAGTTTATCGCATTAACTATTAAACCAGCTTACCTGAGCTGGCTTAAAATTTAAAATGGGCAGCATTTTGATTCTATCAGAAGGATTTAGCTGCCGAAATCTCCACCTGGGTCCATCCTTGCTCGCAAGGGCATTCAGCACACCTCTTTTTGAAGCTGTGAGTTTTCCAGTTTAAAGAAATGGCTGCTGGAGTACCCCTGTGAGTGGGGATAGACCTGGGCTGGACCCAGGCAGTGGATTCAGTGGCTAAATCAGGATGCCACCAATTTTAAATTTTAAGCCAGCTTAGGTAAGCCAGTTTAATAGCTAATGTGATAAACTCCTTCGTGATTCTTTTCTTGAAGGACAGCTTCATGGTGTGAATAAAGCCAGCTGGTGGATGTATGCTACCAGTCTTAAAAGTCCAGTACTTTGCATTAGATTCACCTCAGCCATGAATTTGCAGGATGGCTTCCAGGACAGTACTTTATTTCCATTCTGTCTCTGTGAAAATTTGAAGTTATGACCAAAAAGGGAAGAAGAGAGGGATGAGATGTTGAAGGAGTTAGACAATTAAGGAGTGATTACAATATTACAATAAATGACAATCTGTTGTTGGAACAAATTTTAGAGCCACATGTCTTATAACCTGCATCCTAACCCCCTGCTGAAGGCAGCTGCCTTCAAGTTCTGTGCTTTTGTATGAGAGCTCTGCTCTGGTCTTTATTTCTGTGTAAAAGCAGCACATGAGACATGCTGGAGATTGGGGAGCAATACTGGGCTTAAATGGACCCATAACAAAATGGTGTTGCTTTTGTTTCTTTATTTCCACCCTCTTTTTCTGTCCTGATTTTTTCCACTGAATTTTAATAACAGGTGGTTGGACTTTTGGCGCTTAGTGATCACTGGTTTTCTCTTATATACAAATACCTTTCCCTGGTTGAGGTGTGATGACTACCCATAAGAATCAATGCTTTATAACATGGGAAGTCAACTTTTTTGAATGCTTTCCATACAGAAGTCTGTCCAATGTTGAAATCATAGCATGGTCCAGGTTTTAGATAATTTTTATTTTCTTACTTGTGTGGAGATTATGTTATATATTTTTTTGGATCCTAATAAATGGCTGATTAAAAATTACAGTGTACAATAGTGTTTTAAGTCATTACTGTTATCTTCTGGCTCAGTTGTATGGCACACAATACCATTGTTATTTTTCCTTCAATATTCTGCTTCACAATTTCTTTCAAATTCTTCTTAATCCTCATTGGTCACATTATGTGGAAATGAAGATGGTATCATGCTAACAGGCAGAACTACTCAACACCTTTGCCTCAGTCTTCTCCCAACAGGAGAAGGATGCTCTACCTGGGGGAAATGGAGCAGATGATGCAGTAGGGGAAATACAGCACAGAATAAGTAAAGAGGTAGTACAGAAATACCTGGTTAACCTAAATGAATTTAAGTCTCCAGGGTCAGATGAACTACATCCAAGGGTATTAAACAAACTGGCTAAAGTAACCTGTCAATAATATTTGAGAATTCCTGGAGAACAGGATAAGTCCCAACCAACTGGAGGAGGGCAAATGTCCCTATTTTGACAAAGGGGGAAAAAGAGGACCCCAAAAATTGCTTCCCAGTTAGGCTGACATCAATACTAGGAAAGATTCAGGAGCAGAGAGTTTATAAGCATTTAGAAAGGAATGCCATGATCACAAATAGTCAACCTGGGTTTCTCAAAAACAAGTCATGCCAGACTAATCTTAACTCTCTCTCTTTATATATATATATATATATATATAGAGAGAGAGAGAGAGAGAGAGAGAGAGTCACAAGCTTGATAGTTGAAAGGAATGCTGTGGATGTAGGGTATCTAGATGTCAATAAGGCCTTTTACAAGGTCCCCCATGATACTGTGGCAAAAAAGCTAGTAAAATGTAGGCTAGACAATGCTACTGTTAGGTAGAGTTGTAACTGGTTGACCAACCAAATGCAAATGGTGCTCACTAATGGCTCCTTCTCATCCTAGAGAGAAGTGGAGTGCCACAGGGTTCTGTCCTGGGCCCAGTGCTATTCAACATCTTTATCAATGACTTGGATGATGGAACAGAGGACATGGTTATCACATTTGCAAATGACACAAATTAGAAGTGGTGGCTAGAAAAATGCCAAGAAGAGAGGAGGTCTGGAATTACTGCATTTTAAAACATATTTTTCATTCTGTTGTATGATCTGGTTAAGAGATTGGATAATGTTAGATGATGAACAACTGCTAACTTTAGGAGGTCAGAATCTGAGATCTTGCTGGCACAGTTTTTTATGGCATAACAAGTTTAAAGCTAATGCTGATTTTAACAATCAATATATTAGAAGGCCCGTTTTAAGAGTATGGAACATATAAAAGTAGATGGTGTCCTAAAATGCCCTTTTTACAATAGCTATGGGTATCCTTACAAGCAGCTATATTCAAATCTGACAAAAGTGACAAAAAGAAATTGAAAAAAATGACTGTTTTATTAAGATCTTTTAGCTTTTTAAAATGGTTAACATAGATTTAAAATAAATGATGAAATGGTTTTTGTGGGTTTTTCGGGCTGTGAGGCTGTGTTCTAGAAGAATGTATTCCTGACGTTTCACCTGCATCTGTGGCTGGTATCTTCAGAGAAGAAAGAATGGAGTCTACTTCTTTGGAGGTTTTTACAAAAGGCTGGATGGGTATGTACCAGAAGTGGCTGAAGATGCCAGCCACAGATGTAAGTGAAACGTCAGGAATACATTCATCTAGAACACAGCCTCTACAGCCTGAAAAACCCACAAAAACCTATGGATGCCAGCTGTGAAAGCCTTCGACTTCACAAAATGATGAAGATACAAATAAATGATGATTCTGATAGAGGCAGATGGTTGTGAAATATAAGATGGACAAAAAAATATGTAACTTGTACAAATTATTAAATAGAAATGGATGGGGTATTTTTAAAGGAAAGTATGATCAGATGGGCCCAAAATTTTGGTTATAACATGGAATTGGAAATTGGGGGGGGGGAGAGATGTGGGGGGAAAGGTCTGAAATTTAAATTGTCAAATAATCTGAAATAAAATTTCTATAAGATGATAGTGGCATTTAACACCATATAAATTATCAAAAATGTACAAAGGAATAGATAACTCTTGTTGGAATTGTAAATTTCAAGTAGGAACATATAATTTATGGTGGCTATGCTGGGAAGAAAAAAAATTGGAAACAAATTCATGGCATAATAGAAAGTATATCTAACAAAAAGACAGTGTTAAAACCAGTTTTATCTATTGGGTTTAATTGGAGAGAATAGTGCATTAAAGCTATTTGAAAAAATTGGTACAATATTTGATTATGGTGGCTAGATTAACTTATGTGCAAAAATGGAAAAGTATGGAAACACCCTCAATAGACAATTGGACTTTGAAAATCTTGAAATTAGCTGAAATGGATAAACTAGCAATGTTGTTAAAAGAAAAATCAATACAGATTTTTTTAGAAGTATAGAAACCATTGTTAAGATACCTAAAAGAGAAAGGAGAAATTAAAACACAAGCTGGATTTGAGTATTAAAATATTTTATTTATTAATGCAAAGAAGTACTTATCAAGATTAAATTGTTTAAGATAACTGGAAAAACAAATAAATTAATTATAGGTCAAAGGTAAGAAGCGGAAATTCATTTTAATAGTATTGACTGTAATTTATGTTAGTTTTGTATTTGTGTAGTTTTACTCATTGTGTAATGTTGGGTTGTTTTTGTTTGTTTGTTGTTCCCTTTTTCTTGTCTTTTCTAATCTTGTTTGTGCTGCTAATTGTTGTTTTTATGAGAACTGTGTTTTTAAAATATAAAATAATAATAAAGATATTTGAATGGAAAGTTGGGTCAAAACTAACAAAATTAATTTCAACAAGGAGAAATGCCAGGTTCTGCAGTTGGACAGTAAAAATGAAATGTGCAGACATAGGATGGGTGAAACCTGGTTTGGCAGTAGTACATACAAAAAGAATCTAGGAATCTTAGTGAACCACAGACTGAACATGAGTCAGCAATGTAATGAAGCCACAAGAAAGCCAATGCAATTCTCTGTGTGCATTGTCTGCCTTCAAGTCGTTTCTGATTTACGGTGACCCTGTCATAGGGTTTTCTTGGCAAGATTTGTTCAGAGGTTTGCCATTGCCTTCCCTCGAGACTGAGATCATGTGATTTACCCAAGGTCACTCAGTGGGTTTCATGGCTGAGCAGAGAATTGAACTCTGGTATCCAACACTCAAACCATTATGCCATGCTGGCCCTCTAGGGTGCATCAATAGGGCATTTTAGTATAGTGTCTAGATCAAGGGAAATTATAGTACCACTCCGTTCAACTTTGGTCAGACTTCACCTCAAAAATTGTGTCCAGTTCTGGTCACCACAATTCAAGAAGGATGTGGGCAAGCTAAAGTGGAAGAGTAAGAGGAAGGCAACCAAAATGGCGAAAGGTCAGGAAACCATTCCCTATGAAGAGTGGCTAAGGTAGCTGGGTATGTTTAGCCTGGAGAAGAGACAGTTAAGAGGTGATATGACAGCCCTGTATAAGTATTTGAAGGGGTGTCATATTGAGGATGGAGTAAGCTTGTTTTCTGATGCTCCAGAGTCTAGGACACAGAGCAGTGGTTTCAAGTTACAAGAAAAGACATTCCGCTTCAACATTAGGAAGAACTTCTTTTTGGTAAGAGCTGTTCAACAGTGGAACACATTCCCTCGGAATGTGGTGGAGTCTCCTTCTTTGGAGGTTTTTACAAAAGGCTGGATAGGCATGTGCCAGAAATGCTTTGGTTGTGTATCCCTGCATGGCAAAGGGATGGATTGGATGTCCCTTGTGGTCTCTCTTCCAATTCTTTGAGTCAATGATTTGATGATTCTAGACATTGGTAGGAAGCTGGACCATTGCTTTTTAGTATCCATTGTTGTTGTTATTCTATACCTTAAAGTTGTCTCTGACTTATGGTAACTGTAAAGTGAACCTATCATAGGGATTTCTGAGGCTAAAAGTGTGTTACTTGCTGATGGTCACCCAGTGAGTTAATATGGCTGAGTGGGGAATTGAACCATGGTTTCCAGAGTCATAGACCAGTGTTCAAACCACTCCACCATGCTGGCTCTAGAGTGTCCTAGAGTGCCCCTCTTACTTTAAAAAATTGAAATAGCCAATGCAGGGGATCCTATCAGCATGTTCATGGGTACTATGATACTTGTGGGTGCCACACTAGGAGAGGTAATCTTAAAGGGTCTATTAATGGTCTGTTTGTACAACAGCAGATTTTAAAATCTTTTATTTGCATTTTAATCTTGTTATAGTTTAATATATTGTTAAGGGGTGGGTGGGTTAGGGAAGGGGTTGTTTGACTGTTTTCACTTGTAATGTTGTTTTAATCTGCTGTACACCGCCTTGATTGTTTTGCAGAGAGGAGGCATAAAAATTATTATTATTATTATTATTATTATTATTATTATTATATTTTAGATTTAGATTATTTATATATTTGTCACGTATCCTTTAATACATCTCATTTTAAAAATGATTATCAAAGCATTTCTTTCCACTGAAAAAAAAGAGAGAGAGAGAGTTTATGGCTTGATTTGGAGGTAAAGAAAAAGCAAATTATCAGAGGGGGGGGGGAAGAAAAGGGGGGAACCAAAGGGGAAGATAATTTTCTATCAACAAAACAGCAGGGACAAATTTGAGTTCATCTCATTGGAAATGTCTCCCTCATATGTGAATAGTGCCTGAAGCCAGTGCTAATATCCAAGATTAAAACCTTTTTTTAAACAACAATTAACCCTCTCTCTTCACTAACAGACTGGACACTTCACTACATATCTGGAGTTAGGGCTGTAAGGGAAGATGAAAAGATGCCATAACTTTCTCCCTACAGCTTACCCAAGTATCACGTCCATTTGTTTAATAGAGTGTGGGTGCACTCCTCTTTTACAGATGACATATACCATGCTCACCCCGAAGAAGTTAGTACCTGATTACCTGGATATCTGTTTTACAAGCATTTTGGAGTTGTTTCTCATCTGTTCTCTGCCTCTGCTCCACAACTACCCCAGTACTTGAAAGTCTTTTTAAATAACAGAAAACCTTTGACACTGATTTAGCACACTGAGCATACACCATGTAACAGTTGCCATTTCCCCCAGAACGCCCCTACCTTCCTCCACTAAAATGTATCTTTGTGAACATTCAGTACCATGTTATTCTTGCTCTCAATTAAAATGTCTCAAAGAGCTATCCACAGAGGAAGGGACTTTGAAAGGACTGGGAAATGTACTGAAAGATGCAGTAGGGCACTGAGGCAAAATAGAAAGAAAGAGGAACTAATGGGAAACTTACAACCTCCAGCATAGCAAGGGGAAGGATAGATACATCTAGAGCAGGGGTCCCCGGACTTTTTGATCTGGGAGCCGGTTCACTGGCCCCCAGATCTTCCGGGGGGGCAGAGGCGCGTGTGCATGTGCGCACGCATGCACACAACTCCGGGCACCATTTTGTAAGACAAAATGGCGTCCAAGTAGTGCACATGCACGCGTGATGCCGGGCACCATTTTGACTTCCAAAATGGTGTCCGGCAGCGGGCGCAAATGGCGGCATTGGCGGCGGGCCAGTAGGAAGGCCTCGGCGAGCCGGGTCCAGCTGGGGTCCGTAGTTTGGGGACCCCTGATCTAGAGGGTCCAGTTAATCACAAAACCACTGACCAAACTGTCCTAAAGATTACCTAGCCTCTTGCAAAAGCTAATTCCCCCAACAATTAAAGTTATGCTGTCATATTTGGTGGGAACCCCTCCCAAGTCTCCTCACCTTTTTTGGGGTAACAAGTCCCCCCCACCTTCTTTGAGTAACAAGGGATGCCCTACATGTTTCTTTTGAGTCTCTACCCATGTTGATACTGAAAAAAGTGCAGCCTGGGAGATAAATCACTGCAAAGCAGGGTCTCAGCTTGGTCAAAGGAATGTGGGCTGAGTTTGCATTTGTCCAGTGGGATAATAGGAAAGAAAAAACCTGATGTTGAAAGGGTGATGTAAATTGGCCTAGCAAAGCAGCTGCAAGGTTAGTCATCTTAGGGGCATTGCAGACCAGCCTAAAGGGCTGGCCTGGGGGTGGAGTTCGGGTGGAGCAGCTGCATGCTGGCTATCCCAACCCCAGCCTGATGCCATCCTGATGCTATGCACCTGTATGCACGGTGTGCGGAATCAGGATGCCCTCCTGGAGCAGCATGTAGACATGCTGCACTGAGAGGACATGGAAGAGCCATGGCACTGGCTCTTTTGGCAGCCTTTTGCTGCCCCTAAAAGGAGCGGCATTTTGCCTCTCTTTTAGGGATAGCAAAAGGGAAGATCGGGGCTGCGGCATGTGGTTGCTGCAGCCCCAATCCACAGCTAGCAGGGGCGGCCCAGAGCTGCCCATCTGCATAAGTTGACTACAAGTTAACTATATGAAGAACATGTTTGCATTATTATTTATAACTGTCTACTGTACTAGGTTATACAGGTCTGAGAACTGAGAGTGCTGTATAGATGGCTAGCTCACCTTTTATCAGATTCTCATCCACATACTATGTTTACTCTTTTGAAAGTGATATACCCCCATGGTATGACTATTGCAAATGGGAAGGCTTGGTCCTCTCATTTGAAACTGCCCCATGGGATATCTGAGGGTGCGTCTACACAATGTGGGGGAAAAAACTTGTACTCTCCTTGAACCTGGCGTAATCTTTCGAGATGACATCATGCCAAGTCCACAGTAAAACAGCTTTTTTTAGCCTTTAATCCAACATAAGAACATGTTTGTTTGTTTTTTCATTTGCATGCCACCTTTTTCCCAGAAAGGGACCCGAAGTGGCTCAAAAGATAAAAATATTTTTAAAACTTTACAATAAGAATTTAAAAACAACTAAAATCATCTCATTAAAACAGTTTAAAATTAACATAAAAACATACAAAAAGTTAAAACATAACTAAAACACACATACATCCATATAAAATCACCCTGTCATGCTTGTTATGTTAAAAAGCCTGCCTAAATAAAAATGTCTTTACTTGCTGGCAAAAGGCAAATAGGGAGGGGCACCAGTCTAGCCTCCCGCAGAAGGGCATTCCAGAAGGTGGGAGCAGCCACCAAGAAGGCAGAGAAAAGCCTGAATCTGGAGCTTCCAGGAAACTCCAGTGTGACCTGTTTTGGGGTTGTTGTTTTTTGAAGTGCGGACAACTGGATCAGATTGGATTTGGGGTGATCCAGTTATTCACAAACATCCACCGGGACAAATTGGTGCTAGCAGGTGTCACCATTTTCTGCCCCTCTTATCAGTGCTGGAAAGCCTCCTTGGGACCACCACCACCTCTCTGGGCAAGCAGCTCCCTGGAAGAGCCTTGCTGGCAACGTCACTTCTGGTGAGGTCAGAATGGGGCACCCAGCCCAGCACCCCCCTTCTTGTTGATCACATGGCTGGGCGCCCTGTTCCGGCCTCACCAGAAGCCATGCTGCCAGCAAGGCTCTGCTAGGGAACTGCTTGGCTGGTGAGGCAATGGCAGAGTGGCGGCCTCGAGGAGGACAAGGGGCACCACTGCTATGTGCTGTCAGCCCAATCAGTCATCTAGACATCAAGCTGGCTTTGTTTCGCATCATGCCAGTACATGGGGTAGCTTTGGCACTCTGGACTGAACCCAGCAGAGATTTATATACTTTCTTGGTTTTGCATAAACTGACTGCAGAATCAATTGGGAAACTGTGTTGTGGCAGTGTCACAGGCAGATATGGGAGGCAGTGTCTAGGCATAGATACTAGGGAATCCTATGGATATGTATTCTGGGGTTATTTTGTTTTTTTTAAATGGGTTTGTTTTAATTAATTAGTGACTGTAGCATGCAGTACCATTGTCACACACTATGTGGCAGAGTTCCCTAACCATCCCTGATTAATAGAGACCAGTTTGCAATAGGAATGAGAATACTTGTTAATATTTACTTGTTAATAATAATTGTCGAGGGAGGGGGAGGTATCCAACACTTGGGAAGCACAAGTGATTGCACAATGAACAATCATAAAATTCTTCATTATTTGGGACATTTTGGGGGAAATATATGTTGGGTTTGTGTGTGTGTGTGTTTTCAGCACAGGAAATATATTTTTTTACAAGAAAGGATATTCTTTTGTGCAGAAATAATTGTGCAGAATTCTTTCCACACAGAACTTGCTGTTTTATCCACACACAAAAGAAGCCTGTATATCACGAACTTGCAGTCAGTTCTGGGATATTCATTTCTTTATAGGCTTCTAGGAAGTTCCATGTAGTGCCTGATAGTAAGGGGAGGGTAAGGAGAGGGAAAAGATAAAAGAGCATCGAGGAGGACTGGAAAAATGACCAGCAAGAAAGAAAAGCAGGGAAAGAGCAGAATAGATGAGAGAATGAGGAAAAGGAAAAAGAAAAACTGCCAGACCAGAGATGGGTAGTCAGGTGGTCGCTAACACTTGGAAAGCTGGATAATTCTACTGCTCTAAAATAATAAAAGAGAATCCATGTTTATATGTATGTGTGTGACTACCATAGTACAAAGTATAATGTTATAGACTACAGAGATATTTTGTTTGTTTTTTAATCAAGTAATTAGTTTCAGTTAATTGAAACAATTCTGTAGACCATAATACCATCTTCAGTCACTAGGTGGCAGACTTCACTCTCCCCTATAGCAAGTGTGAGGTAACTGTGGCCCATGGGCCACATGTGGCCCCAGGGAATCTTTTGCAGATCTCAGACCCACACTAAAACCCCTACATAATCTAAAAAAGTGGGGGTTGGGAAAGCAAGCAAAATTGGTATGTCATCACTTCTGGAAGTCTAAAACTGGAGGGGAAACACAGCAGAAAAAACTAGGAGAACAACTCTGAAGTTCCTGCTGTCTGTAAAGAAGAAAGAGAAGCAAATGGACAAACAGGCATGTGAATAAGTACCAGGCAAAGAAAGGGGGAGGGATGGGAAAGAACAGAAAGAACAAAACAAAAGTTTGTCATAATGGGTTGGGATTTAAGGGGTTTCTAACAACTGGAAAGCTTCTGGCTGATCAAAATTGGAAATTATGCTAAGAATAGGGACCACATGAGATGGCCATGATGTCTTTATTAACAGACATTTCGTTCTCCCTTTTCCCTATTCCTACTATAGGAATACCTCTCTCTCTCTCTCTCTCTCTCTCTCTCTCTCTAACTATCATAATCACATCTTGTGATTCCACATATTGATGATTTTCTGTATCGAACGGGGGTCTATTTCCTACCATTTTATCCCATTACTTTCATTTTTCACAATGGTTTTTGTGGGGACTGAACCAACCCATCAACTGTCAGAAAACGTATCTCTCACATATAGTGATTCCCAGGTACATTGAGCTCTGCAGGCCATCCGGTTCCTAGTACAGCTCAGAAGGACCATAGTTTTCAATGTCACAATGACCTGGAAAGAATGCTTCCCTCCTGCAGCTAAGGAAAAAATGAGGCAGAGATTGGGCCATCTGAGGGGAATGGCCTTGGACACAAACTGCTTACTCCCAGCTCCTGTTTTAAAAGACACTAGATTTGTATCCTCTGCCAAACAAACCACTTCTGTGCCGTTGCTAAAGAAGCAAAGGCAATGGGCATTTGTTCAGGTGTGGCCCAAGACATTTTTTTTTCCTGCCAAATCATGTGAAGAGCAAGATGTTGCCTCCCCTCCAGCCTCTGATTCTACATAGCAAAGCTGACCAGGCTGGCAAGTTGGATCTTCCTTCAGCATTGGTGACATGTCCTTGGCTCTTTCTGTTCCCTGCCCCTCAGCATTTGCTGCCTGATGGTTGTCTCATTCTTTCTAAGAAAAAGCTGGCCCTGCATGCCCCTCTTGTGGATTATATGGAAGGCCCCATGCCATGGCACAAAAACAAAGTGGAAGGCACTACAAGAAAGAGGGAGGAGGGAATGAGAGAAAGTAAGCAGACTAGCCTAGCAGCAACAATAGAGTTCCCAAACTCTACAAACAACAAGCCAAGCAGAATTTTCTTGGAAGGAGCCACATCAGCTGCCCTTAAAAACAATTAAAACAAACAGGACAGAGAAAAACTCTCAGTGAGGTGAAATGGGGAAGGGCGGGAGACCATGCTGCAATGCTATTACGACCGTCTTTGCCAGCAAAATGGGCAGCCAAGTTCCCCTTTAGCCCTCCCCATCAGACACAGGGGTAGTTCAATTACTATTCCAACTGGGGCTGGCGAGTCTCCTGGCCCTTCTTTTAATGTAAGGTTATTGTAATTGATATGAAGGTAATTGATAATGTGTTACGGTGAATAATGTCTTCAATTTTCTGCTAAATCCCATTTTTGTAGCCATCTGGGCTCCTCCAACTGCACCCCTGGGAAGCCGAGTAATAGATAGTAATTATTCTCAAGTCATTTACTTTTTCAAAGTGTTTAGTGCTTATCTGTTTTACAATTAAAATGGAAACGACCCTGATTCACTTCCTTTCTTTTTTATTTAAATAGCATTCACACACACACTCACACGCACACACACTCACACGCACACACAACTTGCCTACTCTCTCCTGTGCACTGGAGCCCATATGATGTGTATACCACAACCATAGGGACACACGCATGAGTGTGCAGGTGTATTCCTCTCTCAGCTACTCCTAGGAGCTTCATTGGTTTCTGAGAAAGTACGATATGCTCTACCACAAAGGATATAGAACTATAGGGCAGAATACTGTATTTACTTCTCAAAACACACATTTTTGCCTTACACTGTGTGTATGTGTGTATGTTTGTGTGTGCTTTCAAGTCACCTGTCAACATATGGCAACCCCATAAATTACATAGGAGTTTCTTAGGCAAGTAATACTAAGTGGCTTTGCCATGTCCTTCCTCTGAAATATAACCCATACCACCTAGTATTCATTGGCGGTCTCCCATCCAAGTACTAACCAGGAATGATCCTAGTTAACTTCCAAATTCAGATGGGATCTGGTACCTTTAGGGTATTTAGGCTGAACTTTGCCTTACTTTGGGGGTGGATTAAAAGAAATTGCTTCCTCTCCATTTCATGATTCGGCTGAAGAAGAGTCAAGGTAGACCTGGAGTGAACTCAGGTAGTTATGAGCATAGCTCAATGTATTCCAGCAAACTAGGAGCAAGTCAGGATCAAATTAGGGTCAACAGCAAAATGGGAGTAAAGCATGAGCAATACTTAGAATCATAGAATCATAGAGTTGGAAGAGACCACAAGGGCCATCCAGTCCAACCCCCTGCCATGCAGGAACTCCCAATTAAAGCATCCCTGCCAGATGGCCATCCAGCCTCTGCTTAAAGACCTCCAAAGAAGGAGACTCCACTACTCTCCGAGGGAGTGTGTTCCACTGTCGAAGAGCTCTCACTGTCAGGAAGTTCCTCCTAATGTTGAGGTGGAATCTCTTTTCCTGGAGCTTGCACACATTGTTCTGGGTCCTGTTCTCTGGAGCAGCAGAAAACAAGCTTGTTCCCTCCTCAATATGACATCCCTTCAAATATTTAAACAAAGCTATCATATCACCTCTTAACCTTCTCTTCTCCAGGCTAAACATCCCCAGCTCCCTAAGTCGTTCCTCATAGGGTTTGGTTTCCAGACCCTTCACCATTTTAGTTGCCCTCTTTTGGACACGCTCCAGTTTCTCCACATCCTTTTTGAATTGTGGTGCCCAGTACTCCAAGTGAGGCCTGACCAAAGCAAAATAGAGTGGCACTATTACATCTCTTGATCTAGACACTATACTTCTATTGATGCAGCCTAAAATTGCATTGGCCTTTTTAGCTGCTGCATCACACTGTTGACTCATGTTCAACTTGTGGTCTACCTGGACTCCTAGATCCCTTTCACACGTAGTCTCATTCAGCCAGGCATTTCCCATCGTATATCTGTGCTTTTCATTTTTCCGCCCTAAGTGCAGTACCTTACATTTCTCCGTGTTGAATTTCATTTTGTTAGCTTTGGCCCAGCTTTCTAGTCTGTACTTGTTTATTCTACACTTGACACTTCTCAGCTGAATGTGTCAATTAAATTGAAAAGCATCATAATTGGGGGATGAGGCAGTTCTGTTTATGGTGTTATATCTGTAGAAGTTCCTTTTCACATGCTAATGTGTGTGTATGTGCCTTCAAATCACCAGTCAACTTATGGCGAGCCCATGAATTTCATGGGGTTTTCTTAGGCAAAGACTACTCATATATGGTTTTGCCAGTTGCTTCCTCTAAAATATAGGCTACACCACCTGTTTTTTTTTTCATTTTGTTTTGTTTTTTGTTGTTGTTTTTTTTTGTGGTGGTCTCCTATCCAAGTACTAACAGGGCTGACCCTGAATGGCTTCCAATATCAGATGAGATCTGATGTCTTTAGGATATTTAAGCACTCCCCACATGCTAGTAGTCATCCTTATTTTCTACCTGCTTTGACAGCTGGGGGCTTTTGGAACTGGGAATACCCTTAAAAACAGGAAAACTATAGGGCACAGCCTACCATTTTACATATCTCATGTATCATCTTCTGAACTATGTTTAAAGAATAATATAAGATAATTGTATTTTCTAATATATTTTGACCAAAAATACAACCAACCTCTTTTTTCTTTAAACCAGTGATGGCTACTACAAGTAAATAAATACAGCATCCAGCAAGCTGAGATTTCTCAGTGATGTGTCTCAGTGTCCCCCTCTTACTATACCAATGATTGGTACCTTCTCAATTTGAGGAAGCACAAAGACAGAGATCCTTGGTTGATAATAAGGGTGTTTCAATGGGTCCTCATTCTGAAGCCTTTTTGAGACATTTGCCTTTACCCCAGTGAAAATTATATTAGTAGCATGTATACCATGCCACTGATTCTAGGAATGGTATTCACAATACCATCCCCGGTGGGAAAGGATAGAGTAGCCAGGGGGAGGGAAACAAAGAGCTATACAAAGTTTTATAGACACATCATCATGGAAGCCACCAGCCACTACTGCCTTACATACCTCAATGCCTGGCCTCAGTGTAATCAAATCCTGTGTTCCCTCCTTGTCACTAATACTTTGACAGATACCTGTCCCTCCTTCATCCTTTTGCTTAAAGAAGACCTACAGAGAAGGCTAGCTAGTTATAGTGGTATGTGCATGATCAACCAGGCATCAATTTTGAGGAGCCTGAGCTCTGCTCATAATTTAGCATGGCATTACCAGCAGTTAGAGTTATTTGATATTCTGCATTTGCCCAGTTTTCAATTGGTGCCCACTACTACTCACAAAAATTCACCAGAAACGTTTTGTCTGGATTTCAGTATGGTGGTGAGGAGACCTTCCAATGGAACCTATTCTGTGCATCCCAGTAGGATTGCCAGAATAAAACTGGACAGTCTCCTGTATCTTTAATGGGTGATTAGAAGAGGAGATTTCAGAAGGGGTTGCTTTTCATATAATTTCCCTAGTAAAATTATCTCTTCTGTACAACCATTAAAAACACAGGAACTTTCTCCAGCTTTCACTTTGGCAAGCTTAATCCCAGAAAACTGGGTCCATCAACCATTCAGGATAAGCAGGGTGGCAGAAGACATGGAGATGCATCTGCAGACACAACAGGCAAAAGGACGAGAGGAATGTGGCCACCCTGTTGACAAGATGACTCAGTCTTCTCATACAGTCTGGTGCATAAGTGCCTAGAAGTGCTTTATTTAAAAATGCAGGGCAGGTGGAAGCAGTGAGAAGGTGCTAAACTGTGCATGGCTGTCAAAGCTATAGTCAGACACAGGAAGGTTGAAAACACAACCAGACTGTTGTTAACACTATCCATGACATCAGGTAAACCTGTCTGCAAAGGGACTAGAAACAAGAATGAGATGAAGTAACTGCTCCACCAGACAGAAATGATGTACCTCCCACACCTCCACTTTACACTGTTAAAACAAAAATATTGCTTTATATATTTATTGACACTAATGTCAGATATCAGCTTGATAACTTCATTAGGCATGTGGGTGCTGCGGCAGTGGGTGTCAAATTATGAGAATTCGAGTGATATTTTTGTCAGATAAATATGAATCAGAGAATTCACAGGATCAGAATCTTGTGGCTTTGCATAAAATTGTTGACACACGCACACACACACCATGAGCTACTATAGTTGTCAAAGAATAGTTTTTCTAATATAAACAGCTGGTTTGGTTGGTGGGACGTTTACTCCCTTCACGGCACTCCTGTCTTCCAGAAGCGCCCACACCACTTCCAGCTCCATGAAGCACCTTCCCTAGTGGATCAGTGGGGCACTGGAGCAGTATCAGTGGAGAAACCAGTGGCAGCACCCCCTTCCACCTCTTCTACAATCCCAATAAAGAGAGGGTACAATACACTGACAGTAGTATACTTCTTTCAGAGGCTCTCAAGATTGCAAGTGCAATGTCCTTCATGAATGTACATGAATAACTCAGCATCACATACTGGAATGTTTCAGCCAATATAAATGGAAATAATCAAATACACCTTGATGTTAAGGCAGGGTCATTGAAGTGGGGAGTGGAGAGTCAATAGGTTCTGCACAAAATAGTTGGGCAGATTGATCTGAAACTTGGCAGTGTAGGAAAGGTTTTCTTGGGAAAGATCCATGATGATGTTGCATAGAAGGGCTTAGCAATGTCTTGTGTATAGGACTTCTAAAGTTTAAAGAGTACCCAGCAGTATTCTGCCATTTCCTTGGCTAGGGGTTTTTGAGGCATTTCCTCTGCACAGCATCCTTTAAGAAACAATTCAGTATGTTAGGTCAAGGAGAAAATCTAGTATGTGCTTTCCCTGGCAGTCATATTTTGCAATTTTAATTTAGAAAGAAAGAAAGAAAGAAAGAAAGAAAGAAAGAAAGAAAGAAAGAAAGAAAGAAAATTTGCTCCCATTTTATCTTACAGATTGCACAAACCCTATTCTACATATGTCCAGTTCATGTAGTCTAACTAGTGAGCTAGTGAGATATGGGAGAAATCAGAAGGGAAGGAGTTTGAATGGGAAGGAGTGTACCTTACTAGGGAGATGGGAAAAGATACAGAGGAAGAAGCCTAATCTATGGAGACAGAAGAGACAGAACATTTCTGACATGCATTTTGCGGCAGTTTGAACCATTTTTGGCTATTTTGCAGTCATTTTCAGGAATGTGAGGGACAACTATCTATGCTACCTTGAGCTCATTGGAAAAAAGGCAAGACAATGTAGCTAATAAATAGGTCCCACTGAGATCCTTGGCCTAGCTTAGCCTGGCCATATAGACTTGGCAGCACAAGGTTTCTTTTTATATCATAAGATTCTTCTCTCTCTTTCCCTCTTGCTTCCCACATGTCATGCAATTGTTGTAAGCAACATCTCACCCCTAAACTGAGGCTTCATGCTCTCTGCAGCAATGCAATACTCTCTTCCCTCTGTGCCACCCACCACCCATTTTTGCAGGCCTGTCCTCACTGGTTAACCCCAAGTCCATTCATGATTCTTTCCTCCACTTGTCATCCTTTGTCATCATCCTTCCCCTCCCTCCTCCTCTCACTGCAGCTCTTCAGAATGACACAGCCTTGCTCTCTTGCTTCTCTCCATGCTGTTTCCCATGCTGTTTGGGGTATAGAGAACACAAGGCATCAGCGGCAGCAGCACAGCAACCTGCACTGAACCATGGGATTCTTCCTGCCTCCTCCTTCACCATTTAGCAAGCAAGCATCATATTAAAGAATCAAAACGTGTTAATGTCGTGTTGTTTTTACCAATGTTTTCACTCACCATTTCGTTAGACTGCAATGTTAACATCATTGTGTAATCATAAACAAAAATGTAAATGAGTTAGGGTAATGGGTTAAGATTTAACACATTTTTCCAAGCTCTACACAATCTCTGCACAATGGTTGGTGTTGATAACTGTATTTTCCAGAGAACAAACCATGTTGCAAACCTGGAGAATACTCTGAGATAACAATATTTCCTCCAAATATTCACTGAAAATCTCCTTATTACCAAGCCACTTCTGAACTGAACTCTAGGAGAGTTGCCATTCTAATGTAAGCATGTTGTAAACCAGGGTTCTGATATGATCAACTGAGGCACCAGGCTGGAGAGAGGCAGGCCTCCATTTCAATTGGAATTTTTCTTCTTCTTTCCAAATTAACTCAACAAGAGGAGAGGAAGAGGACAAAATCTTGCTCTTCCCAGTAGGCTCAGGCAAAAACAACTGAAGCCTCTTCGAGTTTGTGTGTTCTTCCTCATTAATACCTTTTGCCATCTTCATCACACTCTGATATAGCTTGGTCACATGTACCAAGGTTTTCACCTGTGAAATATTGGAGAGTATGATGTATGCTGCTTGGTCTATGTGTCTAATATATTGGGAACATAATACAGAAGGGCAGACTAAAGGCCTAAGCAGACTGCCAGAAATAGTGCACATTAAATTGAGGCACTGCCCTGGCTCAGTGCTAGGGAATCATGGGAACTGTATTTTTTTCTGGGACATTGAGCCTTCTCTGTCAGAGAGCTCTGGTGCCACAATAAATTACAGTTCCCATGATTCCCTAGCACTGAGCCAGGGCAGTGCCTCAATTTAATGTGCACTATTTCTGGCAGTCTGCTTAGGCCCAAAATCTATAGTTCTTCTTCAAGATTTCTAAAAGCAGTTGGGTAAAACTACTGAAGAAGACAAAATTCAATGAGGGGAGGAGAACACTCATGCAGGCAGGTTATCCTTGAGTAAAGGAATGGTGAAGCTGCAAGTTAAATTTGCCCTATCTAGCAATGTCATGCTAAAGCCCAGCTCCATCTGATGGAAGAGGGCCAAAAGAGCAGAAGGTCTGGGATTAGCAGTGAGTGAAGATACTACGTGATTGACTGAGGACCTTCCTCCCAGGCATAGGGAAAGGTAGAATGGTCACTGGGAAATGAGAAAGGATTTCTTTAGAACCCTAAAACTATTCCAGTTTCCCACCTCTGACCATGGTTAATAAAATATGCCCTGTCTCAAAAGCTAAAACGGACTTTTATGCAAATGCAAAAGCTGGCAATCAAAATGACCTTTCAGAGATGTAAGGGGAGGAAAGTACTTTTTTTTTTTTTGGCCTTGAGGCTCTTTCTCAAATTGCTCAAAATACTGCAAAAGAGGATGCAAACAGGTAATGATTCAGTGTTGAGGAACCTATGGGCTATATCAGGGGTAGGCAACCTTTCCTCTTTAAGGGCCGAGGGACTTCAGCTCCCAGAAGCCTCAGCCATGTTGGCCAATAGCCCCATGTTGGCCAATAGTTCCTGGGATTCTGGGAGCTGAAGTCCCTCGGCCCTTAAAGGGGAAAGGTTGCCTACCCCTGGGCTATATGGTAATGGCCTCCTATCCTCATATGGCTTGATCTACACTTCCAGTTTCCAACTGAATGCAACCATTTGGTTCATTTTAAAACTCATATTATACTTGTAATCTAATATAGTTGGGAGAGGAGTACACTACAAATGCTTTCTTGTATCTGTGATATAGTAGGGGATAGAAGTTAAATGACTGGAGTGGCCTTCCTCAGAAATGCAAGTCTACAATAAATTTGAAGTTTTGGAAATAACTGATGAACCACAGCTCAGTCAGTTTGAAATTGAGGTGAGAGTTTTAATTCTTGGCCTGTTCCTCCAGCACTGCCACCATCCACAACCACTGCCACCCTCCTTACATCATGCAAACCCTCAAGTGCTGCTGTTCAGGGGCCTTCTCTGGTAACTGACTGATCACTGAAGTGTTGCTTTCCTTTGCTGGCATTCTAAAGTGCTTTGTGCAGGAACATCCTGTCTCTCTTTTGTTTGAGTTTGTAAGTGTCTCTTTCTTTCCAATCCCCTCTAATGACTTTTCCTCGATGCAATTTGCAGAGGGCTGTGCCAAGGCAACTTCCCCTGCTGAGACAGAAACAAGGCTCAGGAAAAAGGCGCCGAGGGAACTGTTCAGAGGAAAAAGGGGCACTGGGGGAGCCATCACGATCTTCACTTTATCTCTGTCACTCCCCGCTCCCATGGCTAGCCTCTCAGTCCCCGGCTGGGACAAGGGAGAGATTGCCACAGAAGCAGAATGAAATGGCAAACGCAGCAGATCTGGTGAGTTACCAGATGTGCCAAATAAACTCAGGCAACCCATATTTGAACAAGAAGTACACATGAATAATAACCTGAACCCTTTTCCAGAGGCAGAAGAAAGAGATGGTAATGATGATTTCTGCAGTCTGTCAAATACTCCAGCATCCATGGATCCATGTTAACAAAGCAGACACCTCTTCTATACAAGTGTGGATGTGCTAGGGATAGGCAAAGTACAATTTACTCTCAATGAATGTCAGAGAAACACATGTTCTTTAGTAAAATGTTGTGTAGGAGGTTGGAATTATCCCTCTTCCTTTCTCTACCAAAGCCTTGTCAACTCTGTTCATTTTCCTTAACCAGTTTTGGTCAAAGAG
Organism: Phrynosoma blainvillii; assembly: GCA_026167975.1. Lineage (NCBI taxonomy): Eukaryota > Metazoa > Chordata > Lepidosauria > Squamata > Phrynosomatidae > Phrynosoma > Phrynosoma blainvillii. Next base: position 154,160,129 of record JANUYF010000003.1, on the reverse strand, counting down.
TAGTAATCAAGTGCAAGTTTGAACCTGTGCTTTGGTGTTCATTTTGATAGTGGACTGAAGGAGAAATCAACTATTCTCTACTTACCTCAAGAGGTTAAGGAAGGCTTGGCTTCTATAAAGCTAACTGTGGAGTGTTTTGTGTAAAGAAGGGCTTAGAGACACCATCCCTTTTGACAAGCCAACCCCAATCCCCCTCAGTACTTGCTGAAGCACTTACTGGTTGAAGGGAATTGTTGTGGGGGGGGGGGGGAGAAATGGATTCTTATGATTTTGCCCCCTATGTTCACATTGTACTCCCTTTCCCCCAGTGTTTAGAGTTCACACTAATGTTAAAGTGAAATTTGAATGTGTATGTGGAAATTCCAGTCTCAGAGCCCAAAGGTCTAGGTTTGAAAAATCTTTGTATTTTATTTTTAAGTGCGATTTCATGTCTGCACTCAATTTTCTTACTACCTGCTCATATCTACCTGTTCTTTCAAATTTCTATTTCTTTTCATCATAACTTGACAACTATCATTATCAAATGCCAGCAGTCTCATTCATTATATCCTCTAAACAACCAGGCCCTGTGCTTTAGACCATTTATTCAGCTTGTTAAGGACCACCATGTCCCCCTTTCTCAGGTGCCCACTCAAGGTGTTCTAGATATGCAACAGAATGAGATGGCAGAGCAGACTGGATTATTATTTTTAAATGCCTTTCTGTATGTAGAAATCCCTCCGAGGAGAACACTAACACTACTAGGACCTTTCTCCAACATGTGCTAATTTTATTTTTATTTGCAGAGAATGTTTATAAGGAAGCATTCAAAAATGGCAACATGTTCTTTTCACTCTTCTTCTGCATATCAGGCAACAGTCTGTCCCTCCACCTCATCCTCATCCCTCAGTGCAAAGTAGGGCACTATTGTAAAAGAGAGAGAAGCCCTGATATACATTGCTTTAACTTTACCCATCATACCCTTGAGCAGGAGATGGCAGAGTTCCTGCATTATCTAGATAATCTAAATATCATCTGCCTGTTGGGAGGTGGGCATGTATTTGCCTTCCTGAACCAACCTCTGGCATGACTGAACATATGGAAGAATGAGGCAGTCCTTGTACTAGCTGGCATGGAATCCACAAAGACACGCTTACCAAAGATGACTTCAGCCACATTCCTGCCTGCTTGGCAACCTGCTCCATCTTCACACACACAAAAAGGAAATGAAAATCTCAGCAACAAAAGAAGCTTGCAAGAAAGCAACAGAGAGACACAGGAACTGGAAACAAGATTAAACATGAGCTTGACAAACCTGTCCTGCTGAGCTTTCCTCTAGAAAGATTTTCTTTAGCTTTGAGGGGGAGTAGTGGGGTGATCTTCTTTTACTTGAAAGTGAGGGGGAGGAATTACAGAGGTGGTTTTGTAGAGGCATACACCATTATCTAAGTGAAAATTTAAAATAATCATGGGGAGGCCTTTTCGGTTTGCATGGGTAGATATAAATTAGGAAATGGCAACAGAAGTCATGGAAACAGTCATGATGTAAGAGGTTCATAATCACTTAAAATCATCAAGGAAGGGATTCTGGTTTTGATCAGAGCACTAGCCTAGGGGAGGGGGATCATTTCCCTCCACCATATTCCAGATTTAAATCATTGCCATAACCTGCTACCAGACATTAAAATAATCCTATATCACACATATGTGTGTGTGTGTGTATGTGTGTATTTCTGCCAGGAGGACTCGTAATTGCTTGAGGAAAGCAATTATCTGGAAAACCATACAGAGGAAAGGTAAACACCTCTTTCTTATCACCAATGCACCAATCCCAACTGCAGTCCTCTCTCTGCTCCCCATTGATTGCTCTGCTATGGAGGTGGAGAGGTGGTAGAAACTTGTTTACCACATCAAGATTCTTTGGAAAATATCAGGAGACTGGACTTTGGACTGACTTTCTTGTCATTTCCTTTTCACAGTGACATTTGTGCTTCCCAATTGCCGTGTGAAGTTCTGGAAGCAGTTTATTTGCTTCTCTTGGAAATTGAAGTCCAGAGCAGATTGACCCTGCTCTAATCCCATAGGACAATTTTTTAGGATGCCCATGTCACAAAGAAAGAGAAGAGATGTAGCACCAGAAAATAACTGCAACCGTATAAGTACAAATACAGCATATTTCTACACTGTGGAGCAATAGAAAGATGCGCCTGCTTAGGCTTAGAAGTGGGGAAGAAATCTGCTAGATTTATATCCCTAGATTTTGAAACATGCCTTTCAAATATTCTGAGGATATAGATAGAATGGGATGTGTACTTCCTCAGAAATCCATACATTTGTAACACTTGTAAAGCATATCAGAGGAAAAAAACGTATACAAAACCATGCTTCCATTTTTAAAATGTGCACAACTTAAAGTGCATCCCTTTGAAAAAATCTACACCAATACCTTAGAAAATGCATACTTTAAAATGTGTACAGAAAGTACCTATAATATATATAATATAATATAAAGAGACAGAAAGTATAAATGTGTAGAAAGAAAAAAGTGTGTTGCAAGCTGATACTGGAAGAAGATCAGACTATGTCTATCAGTAGAAGCCAGAGAAATGACAGGATTACACTTAGGACGTTATCACATGGGGTCTAAAGCAGAGAGAACCCCGTCGCATCCCCGTCCCATTGCGGATCCTTTGCCCCTGTGTTCACATGACGTCACAGAGAACCCCCTCCCATCCCCCTCCCATCTCCGTCGCATTGTGGCATCATCCCTGTTCTTTTGCATGCCGGTTTCTTTGGGAATTACATTTGCGCGACCAGAAGCATACCGGAATGATGCTGCTTTCGTTAATTCCAGAATGATGCTAGTTGCTAGAGACCCACATGTGATAACGTCCTTAGTGGTGTTCATATGCCTGGTGACACGTAGTGTGTGGGGGGGGGAGGGCTTCTGGGGTGGGTGGGAACTCCAGTCCCAGACTTACAGTGCAGCTTCTGGGGGGGGCACCAAGGACCCCACTGCGCGGCCCCCAAGAGGCCCAAAAAGGCTCAGTGCTGCCCCTGGGAGGCCCCAAAAACTCCCACATCGGGCACAGGATTCCTGAAGAGCCTCCATGCCACCTCTGGGAGGCCTGAAATGCCACCACATCAGGCCCAGGAATCCCCATGTGCCAACCTGGTGTCCCCCCCTTTCTTTGGTGTCACCCCCTTTCTGGGGTGTCACACTCACACCCACCTCTTGATGCTACTGATGACACTGACAATTTTCCACATCCCTGCTCCTTCTCCTGTCCATGGCCCAAGAGCTGATGGGGAATTTCAAGGTCCCTTATCAATTTCTCTTCTTCTGGTTCTTTCTCTTTGAACTGAACTTGGATGAGACAACCCTTCCACAGAGCATGCCTTCAAACAGAAGCCTGTCTTTTGTAAAGTATGACATAAGACATTCTTAAGCTTTTAGAAATAATAAATAATTTTAAGGGTGATATCCTGCATGAGAACTTGATATCCCTCCCCTTTTGCTTTCAGTGCTTAGAAAGCTGAACTGGAAGCTTAACCAAAAACATAGATTTCCAGTTTTTGAAGAGATTTCCAGTTTTTGGAAAGTCTAATAATAATCCCAGTTTAGGAGGAATGTGATACATAGATTTCCAGTTTTCGAAAAGTCTAATGATATTCCCAGGCTTAGGAAGAATGTGATGTTGCACTCAGTGTATTGGGTGAAGGAGAACAGCAGCCCTAAGAGCACTGCTGTAGTTTCCCATAAGAATGAATGAGAATCATTAAGCCAGCCTTTCTCAGTGTTTTAAGCCTGGAAGAATTTTGGAACATGGGGGCTCTGCGGATGGCACAAACCCCGTCTTAGAGCCAGGGAAGGGGAGGGGAAGCCACATGCCGGGCACCCCAACCTCTTCCTGAGGATGTCATCAGAGCACACATCATTGCGCACAGCAAGCACTCTAATGACATCCTCCCGGCGCAGCATCTGGGCACACTGCACCGGAAGAGGCGCAAAAGAGCTGCATGGCAGCTCTTCTGGCGCCCTTTTTGCCACCTGGGAAAGGAGCGCTATTTTGGCACTCCTTTCCCAGGTGCCAAAAGGGATGATTGGGGCCGAGGCATGGGGCAGGCTCTGCCCCAATCCTCCGCTTCCCAGGGCGACCTATGGTTGCTCATCTGCATCCCCCCTAATTTTCAGATCTCAAAGAAACCCTGCATATATTATTAAATCTATAGCACAAAAAGGATGCTCACCCTCATCATAATCTCTCAAGGACCCCTAGCAACCTCTCACAGAATCTTAAGTTTCCAGGGAACCCTGGTTAAGAAATCTTGCATTGAGTCATAAAGGGTGAAATATAGGACTGGTGGCAGGGAGACATAACTTGGGGAAGTCTCTGGTCTCTGTTCCAGGAATCCTGCTTTTCTCTGTGTAGTTGGATCCAGGTTTCTGTTTCTTGGACATACTAAGAATGTGAAGGAATGTTGGGGACTTATGTTTACATATTTCAATTTTAAGGCAGAAGGATGCTGTACTTTTATCATCATTGTTATTTTTAAAAAATACTTTTAAATTGTTTTAGTGCTGGTTTCAATAGGGTAATGTGTTTAATTGTTTTATAGCTGTTGGGTTTTTTTAACTATAATAATTCATTCTTGTCATTGTATTTTCTTTTACTCTGTTGGTGAGCCACTTTAGGTCCCATAGTAAGAGAAAGGTGGGGTATAAATAGATAAATAGGTAAATAGATAAATAGATAAATAAACAAATAGTTCCATATATAAAGGCTTGAAATGAGACCTAATGAGCCTTGACTCATAATAAGGGCTCTTGCAACATGGATGAACCTCATTCAGTTTTGACCTTTTACTCTTTCTGTCAAGCTCCTTTCTATGTTCTGTATTCCTTAATTTTTTTTGTCACCACCTTTTACAATATGACTCAATATTTTCCTTGATGTGGCTCTACATAGTTCCTAACCAAGCAAGAGAGGATGGAAGATGTCCCCTACCCCACAATGTGTGGGTTTGGATGTGTGGCAGGGGGGCTTCTGGGAAATCCTGCCAGTTGTAGTCCAAAACGTAACTTTCCCAAGGCATGATCTCTACCTTCTCTTCTCTCTCTGTGTATAAATAAATGATATTGTTACTAATGTAAACATACACTTGTTGTACTTGTGCAACATTTCCCTCTTCTAGTTTACTGAAACCTGGATCTTGGAAACACATGGCCTTTTGCAAAAACATACTTATCTTGCATAGTTTAACCAAGATTCGCAGGATAGGGTTGGGGACAATATATACAATACTCTGTCAGAGTTGTGCTTAAGAAGAACGTGGAGCTTCTCCGTTGTGTGGCTGAAGCCTGATGCTCCCAGCGGTCAGATCAGTGCAGTTCCTGGTGTCCTATTCAGGTTCTCAGCCAGTGCTCTAGCAGATCCTCCCCTCTTCTGTATATATGGGCTCAGTAGAGAGAGAACATTAACTACACCTCTCTATTCCTGCGTATAAATTTATTGGAGGAAACCCTCCCTCTCCCAGCTTCTTCTTACCTTCTTGGAAAAGTAAACATTTAATTTTTTTGGGTTGTTGTTAATAGATTTAATGTTCATTTGTCGGTCGCCTGGGGGCAAGGACGTGTGACATTTCAAATAATTGTTGTTTCGAGGGTATCCTCTGGAGGAAAATGCTGCAAAAGTGTGGAGAAGATTTAAGTAAATTACTGTGTCAGCTTCTATTTATTCCCTACATGATCGCCAGAGGCAGGCCTGCAAGAGAACCATTAGAGGGCTGGCCATAAAACAGGGAGGCAGGATTTCAAAAGCCAGAATGCCATTATGGGAAAGTTAGTGTGTAACATGTTAAATTATTCCCCAAAGTGGTGGGAAAGAGGGAGGAAGAGGCATGGGTGGAAGAGCTGAATTCAAGAATGATTGTAAGAGAAAGAGAGGAAAAAAGGCAGCCCTTGCATTTGTGGAAATACAGGCATCACAGAGAAACAGGACTGATTTCAGGCTTATGTTTGTAACCAACAGCAGGATAGTGAAGGATGGGGGAATATGACACTTTTTTGTGTTAGTATCTGCCTTTTTTTTTTTTCAGGGCAGATTTGTGAATGTGATGCCATACACCTACGTGTGTCATGGGAGCGGCTGCAAGAAAACAGCTTGTTCTTTGCCAGCAGCCTCCATGAGGAACCATTTCAAGTGGGTCTCCATGTAATATCTGTACTTTGTGACTGGAGGAGCCTTACCTTGATGCAAGTAATGCTAGAACATCAGGAAGCAGTAACCGTATACCTGGTCTGATACGTCCTTTTTGAGGTGTAGCACATCATTGCAAAGTGATGATATTGCCAATCTCTGTTATCAATCCACATCTCAAGCAATAATGCCAACACTCCCATTCACAAGGAAGGAAAATGACCTCTTTCCTGCTCTGTGTATTGTGAGAGCCTTGTCAACAATAACAGTTTTACCTGCCTGAGCTGGGTTTCTGACACAGATAAATTTGGCAATGCTTTAGCTTGTTGGGGCATCCACAAGCGCTCCCCCCCCCCGGTAAATTAGCTCCTGCCACAGAATACCTGTGCTAGTTTTACATGGACTAAAATTCATCATTTTAATCCTTCTTCTCTGGATTTCATGGCAAGAGAAAACACAGCAATACTGGTGAAACTATATGCTGCCTCGGAGAGTGCTGGAGTCTCCTTCTTTGGAGGTTTCTAAACATAGGCTGGATGGCTATCTGACAGGGGTGCTTTGATTCTGTGTTCCTGCATGGTAAGGGACTGGGTGGCCCTTGAGGTGTCTTCCAACTCTATGGTTCTATGGGCTGCAGCACAAACTACTAGTGTCATCAGTGGAATCATAGAGTTGGAAGAGCTCTCAAGGGTCATCCAGTCGAACCCCCTGCCATGCAGGAACACATAATCAAAGCACTCTCAACAGATGGCCATCCAGCCTCTGTTTAAAAAACTCCCAAGAAGGAGACTCCACCACACTCTGAAGGAGTGTCTTCCACTGTTGAACAACTCTTACTGTCAGGAAGTTCTTTCTAATATTTTGGTGGAATCTCTTTTCCTGTAGTTTGAATTCATTTCTCTGTGTCCTGTTCTCTGGAGCAGCAGAAAACAACCTTGCTCCATCATTAATATGTCAGCCCTTCAAATATTTAAACAGGGCTATCATACCACCTCTTAACCTTCTCTTCTCCAGGCTAAACATACCCAGCTCCCTAAGTCTTTCCTCATAAGGCATGGTTTCCAGATGCTTCACCATTTTGGTTGCCCTCCTTAGGACATGCTCCAGCTTGTCAACATCCTATTTGAATTGTGGTGCCCAGAACTGGACATAATGTGCAGCCTGACCAAAGCAGAATAGAGTGGCATTATTACTTCCCTTGATCTAGCATGGAAGCATGGCTAAAGAGCACTGATGGGCAACTGTCAGAATGGAGACCCAGTTTTTGCTCCCCGGAATCCCCCATGAACCACATCCATATACAAAACACGGTGTCTCTTCCACTTTCATTTCTGGACAAAATTCGGTCATTTTCCCCAGCAAGAGGAAGTCAGGGACGGTAAGAAAAGCAACACCATAGCATTTTGCAGTGCCCTCCCCCAGTATTTTGTAGCAACTGGAGGACAAAAAAAGTCTTTATTTTTATTGTTGTTGTTGTTTTAATGGATCTGAGGTCTTGCAGGTGGGTTGTCCTGGTGGGCTTCAAAAGTTGGGAAAGAAGAATTCAAGATCTGCATGCAGCTTGTGGGCTGCACTCTACCCACCCCATGATATAACATTTTAATTGCCCAATGTGAACCAAGACTAAATGGTGCCAACACTTCTAGACCTGGCAAAAGAAAAGAAAAATCACCTGCGGTTGCTCATTTACATATATTAATTCAATGCTGGATGCTATGCAAATTGAAATGATGTCACCATCTTGCAATATTATGGTTCAGACCGTGGACAAGGAGAAAACTAAAGCAGTAGTATTGTTTTTAGTTTTGTTTTTTATCAGTTTGCTATAGGACAATGTTGTGCTTGTTTTATGTAATCAACTCTATGGTTTATTAAAGTTAACTATGACATTCACCCATAGCTGTCTTCCAGTTCCAAATTAATCATCAAGCTTTGGAGAAGATCTTCTAGCCTGGCTGTTTTTTAACATTTACTTTCAGACGTCCTTTCTCACATGAAAAGGACAGGTGATATCACATAATACTCAAGTCTGGCAGAACTTGAATGGGTATATATTTAAATTCTTTAGTAGTGCAATAAGTGCATTTCTCTCTGGTCATCTTACAACAGACCTCCTGCTTCTCTTGATGTTCCTCTTTTTGCATTTCAAATAATTGCAGGTGAACATGTTGTTTATTTAAATAAAACCTCAAAAGCAATAGAAAAGGAATACCTATACTAATGCTACTCAAAGTGGTGGCCTGCAGACTGGTCCTGGTCCATGAGCCTCAGCTGGTTGTCCGCAGAAAGCTTCTAGGAAACTATGCAAATATGATAATAACGAATATAGCACCAGTCCCTGGCACTTTGAAGGTTGGGAATTACTGGTCCACCACATCAGTTGGTTTGAGAACCAGTGATCAACCTGAAAGTGCCACAGTGCAATGAAGAAATATTCTGTTTTCCCTGAATTCTTCTTCTTCTGACTCTGCATTATGTATGGGTTGCAGGGAAAAGAAACAGAAAAGGTGCAGAGGGAAACTGGGTATGATAGAAATTTTTTAGAATGAGCATAGGAGAGGTTATGAAGATATAACACTACAAATGTCTTCATATTGCACCAAAGGCTTCTGGGATAAAAAATACAATTGCTACTCTCTCTATTTATATTTAAGGTACTACCTTATTGTTACCACTCCATATAATGACTTATATTCTCTTTTGTTGCTCCTAGCTCTGTACTCAGCTCCTACTTTTTAGGCTTCTCACTGTTTATATTACTTTGAATGGGCTCCATGTGGGTCAATCTCTTGCTTCCTCCTCCTTCTCTTATTGTAATAAATTTGCATCATGCAAAACAATTAAGCCTCCAAAGTCTTATTTATCCTAGGGATCTACTTCTATTTTTGCAAGCATCACTCTTCATTTGCTTCCAACACTGCTTCATTTGTCCCCAGTCCCTTTTCTGATGCAAGAATGATTATGGACTGAATAGGAATAGTATTTTATTTCCATCTTTTGTACGAACCAAGAAGTCTCTTTGCTCCAGGTTGTCCTACTGAGATGCATTTCATACAGATGCCCAACAATAAATAAGAACAGAAACAGTTTTGTCCAAAAAGAAGAAGAATTCTAATGAATCACAAAGTCATCTGAGTAGTTAAATCATGGCTTGTTCTCAACCTCCTCAATATTTCTTTGTTAATAGACTTCAGGTTTAATTGAAGGATCTTCTCTGGACTCTGTCTGCCAGACCATTCTCTCTTTAACCCCACCACTCGGAGCTTCACAAAAAGCCAATCCATTAAGGGTCTTCATTAGTTTGAGCACCAGCCAACCAACCAACCGTCAAAGGTCAAACACAGTCACCTGTCACAACATGGCAGTAAAACTCCTAATTGTATGGGAACAAATGAGATAAAGAGATGATACTATTATCCTATCTGATTTATTTTGTTTCCAAAGAGTAATTTAAGTCTAATTTATTTCAGAAGCTAACTACGGTGTGTGTGTGTGTGTGTGTGTGTGTGTGTATAAGATATCTAAGAAAAATACCTACACAAAAACAAACAAGGCACACACCTGAAGATGAAATGCCTAACCTATAGACTAGATAGACATCACTGGCAATGTGCGTGGGTTGTTGCTTGTACCAGATTGAACCTCAGAATGCCCTTGCAAGACTCATTTGATCCCATTCCACACTTTTGTGAGTGTGTGTCGAAATATTCTTGAGCAAAGAAGTAAATGCTGATGTGTTTATCCTAGGCTGGCACAAATCTGCCCTCCCACCCAAAAATGTGAAGGCTGACCTTCTTCCGATCTCCAGTCTCTTAGTAAAGGGCAGTCGTGTCAATGTGGTGCATGAAGTGTTGCATATTTCAAAGTCCTTGTATAAGCCTGATCATATATGTTAATATCTTTCTTTCACAGATTTGATAAGCATTATGAAAAATGTCCTCTGTGCCCTCTAGTGGACAAAAAAGAGAAACATTTTACAGTTTTAGAAATATTGTCAACAGGGGAGGGTCTTTGTCTAAGCCAAAGGGGAGGAGGAGGAAAAACACATATTTTCAGAAAATAACTATCCATGAATGCTGTTTGAGGGATTTTGTTTTCTTTTTTGTGTATTTGCTTGGGTTTTTGTTTTTGTTTGTTTGTTTGAAAACCAGCACAACCAAAGCAAATAGCCAATCCACCATAGTTGCTTACTTGAAGGCATAACTGAATATCTGTATGGTTCTAGTGGTACATCAGGTAGCTCTTAGTTTTCAGCTCCATAGGTCAATGTGGCTGGTGATGATCAAGGCATCCAATATTTCAGTTTTATGAAAGAAATATACAAATTATACCTTAAATGAGCAGATATGTTTCTGCACAAACGGACCTTACCAGTGAGAGCTCAATTTCTTAAAACCACCTTCAGTGCCCTGGACCCCAGTAGGATTATTTGCAATAATTTCCACAATTCTAAAAGCACTTTGCACAATTGTCTGAGCTTTATTGGGGTTACTTTTAGAGCTCCTTGTTCTTATAGGCTCAAGCAAGATTTCACTATTTGATTCTCCTTTCTGCTTCTGTTTATAATATATATATATATATTGTTTAGCTATAGCTTGCACATAAAGTAAAGAGTGTGTCTGTCTGTGTGTGTATGGTGTATCTACATAGGATCTACGTAGACTCATTTGATCCTATTCCACGTAGGAGCTGTGTAGGATCACGCTTCTTAGGACATTATCACACGGGGAGTCGCGGGGAGAAAGTGGAAATAAACGGGCATGAGTGGAAGTCTTTAATTTACAGGATTTGTCCCGTTCCGCCTCGTCTGATAACTAAATTCGAATTTAAAAGGGGGTTAATTTGAACAAAAACCTGATCTTTTCATTTTCGGGATCTTTGGGGATTTGAAAAGATCAGGTTTTTGTTCGAATTAACCCCCTTTTAAATTCGAATTTAGTTATCAGACGAGGCGGAACAGGACAAATCCCGTAAATTAAAGTCTTCCACTTGTCCGGTTTATTTTCAGTTTTCGGCGACGGATCCCCGTGTGATAATGTCCTTAGCCTATTCACGAGTGGCCAATTCTCATGAACTCTGAGAATTATTAAAATCATTTCTTGTACTCCTTTTAGCCAGGATGTGAAAAGAACAAGATTGCCCAGGAAGCAGAACTTCAAAGAAATCTCTAGGCAGAACAAAAAGCTGATCTTTAGAAGGTCATCAGCTGCTGTAAATCTTATGATACCTTCATTTAGATAGAGAAGAATCTGGGGTAGTTAGAAGCAGTCAAGTAGGACTGAACTGAGCAAAAGGACTAAAATATGCTAGGTCCTGCTTACTTGAATATTATGTGGTGTTTGTGTTACTATAGTCTTTACCTTCCCCTACTTCAACTTACCTTGGGGTATAGGAAAGAGGAGGTGGCACCAGGTATTCCTCAGACCCTGGGCAGAACATCATTTCTTACAGAGCACTAAGACTTCTAGTCCCAGTCCCTGCCACAAATCAGATACTCTGCGTGTTATCTCCAGTGAGAAAAAGGAACAGCAATGTCCCCAGGGCAATCAAATGATGTGCATAGTGTTGGTTTTCTGACAAACATTTTGGGAATAATAATCTCAGTCCCTGCCAAGAAAATATTATGTGGGATTAAAAGGCACTGCCATTATTTGGGGTAGTATTTGGCCCAAGTATTTGGGGCAGTGAGAGGGGAAGGCAATGGGGAGCATCCAGAAAATGTTGTGGAAAATTACCTATGAATGATTGCATATTAAAAACAGCTATCCATGCTATAAGAATTGTAGACAGAGTGGCAAAAGGACATTCACATGAACCTGACCTGTAGAAATAAGTGTGAAGGTCATTTCAAGGGAATATATCACTTTGTGGTGTGGCTTGAGCTACTCTTAGAAAAAACTTTCACAGCTCCGGATGTAATCAGTTTATTGGATATTGAATGTTGTTGGTTCTGGTGTTCATGTGTGCCTTCAAGTCATTTCTGACTTATAGCAACCCTAAGGAGTTCCACGGGCTTTTCTTCACAGGATTTGTTCAGAAGGTGTTTGCCTTTGCCTTCCTCTGACACTGAGAGAGTGCGACTTGACAAAGTCACCCAATGAGTTTCCATGGCCAAGCAAGGATTTGGACTCTGATCTCCAGAGTCGTAATCCAATTATCAAACCACTATGCGATGCTGGCTCCCTTGAACATACTGCATTCTAAAATGGAAATAAGGAATTATGCTACCCACCACATATTAGCAGCCGAAGACTACTTTGATGGGTGGATTGTGTTTCCACCACTCTGTTTCTATGTAACTGTCACACAAGTTTTTGAGTGACAAAAAAGGCCAAAAATTAAATGTCCTGAACCATTCTGCATCTATTTCAAGTCTGTTTTAATTATTGTCTTTTTAACCTGTTGTACGCCACCCTGATTGCTGAGCAGAGGGGCGGGTTATAAATAAATTATTATTATTATTATTATTATTATTACTTATTTCATCTGTAATAATAAAAGAGAACGTGTATTTCTAAGATCATGAAACCAAGCCCTCAGAACTTTGTTCTGCCTCAGTTGAGGATCATGTTATTTAGCTAATGATAAATATCTTACCTTTCTTTTATTGATCCATTTGTTGTTGCTGTTGTTGTTATGTGCTTCAAGTAGTTTCCTACTTACATTGACCCTAAGATCCTTGCAGGCTTGTGCCTCCTCCTTCTGGCCATGTGGCTGCTGAGAGATTCTCAAAGTCCAGAAAATTTAACATCCATTTGCAATGCAAAAAAGATACTTTCTTTGCAATCCAATATGTCTCCATCCTTGTGAGACCACAGGCCCCTTTGTTAGGCAGAGGACATTGAATTTCTCAAGAAGCCTTCACGCTTTTGCATCAGGAAAATTTTAGGTGGTGTTGGGCTTTGAGAATCTCTCAGCTGCCACATGGCCAGAAGGAGAAGGTGCAAGCCTACAAGTAATACTCATCCATACCATCTGAACTGAGAACAGAAAGAGCAAAATGCAGGCCTATGACTAACAGCTTCAACTTTTTTTTTCTCCTGTATAGTTTTGAACAACTTGCCTGATGAAGAAGCTAGTGGAGCTTCAAAAGTTTGCAATAGCTATATTGTGCATTTTGGTTGGCCCAGTAAAGATATCAATGTTTGGTGGGTTTTTGATGTTATTGGATTTGCTATATGGCCAACACAGCTACCCATGGGTGTTTTCTAGACACTACAGAGTTAGTGTTCCTAACCATCTGTGCACACAAAGCTGGAGGGGGTTCTACAATATTCATTTTTTCACAAAGCCAGTAGGAGGTTCCATTTTTTGCTTTCCATTGCAGGTCCCCAGATTTCTTCAGACATTTCATTGATGGGAACTGGAGAGTGAGCAAAGGAGGAGGACTAAACAAGAACCTAAAGATGAAACTGTAGACCATCCTGGAGTATTCACTTCTTCAGAGGGCTTGCAGGTAGATCCATTTGATGCTTTCCTCTGCAGGGAGACTCTTCATTTGAATAAAAGTTCTGGTGCCTGGTTAATGATGGGGAGGAGAGTGAGCAGAGAGGAAGGCCAGACAAGTATTGCAAGGTGAATTGAGAGAATGATCAATGAGAAAGAAAAATAATGTGGGGAGGGAGAGGGAAAAACAAAAACCCTTATGGAGTGTATGAGGGACCAAAGACTTTCTAACCCTTATGAATTCTTCAGTACTTCTAGTTACCTATACTATAAGAATATCCAAAGAGATTGTTATTTACAAAGTTAGATGATAACAGAGGCTGCGCAGTAGATATAATACAGTTCAGCATCACTTTAACTGGCACAGCTCAATGCTATAGAATCCTGGAATGTGTAGTTTGTTGTGGCACCAAAGTTCTCTGACAGAGGAGTGTGTTGGAGTCTCCTTCCTTGGAGGTCTTTAAGCAGAGGCTAGATGGCCATCTGTCAGGGATGCTTTAATTGGGAGTTCCTGCATAGCAGGGGGTTGGACTGGATGGCCCTTGTGGTCTCTTCCAACTATATGATTCTGTGATTCTATGATTCTATAGGAGGCTACATATCTCACAAAACTAAAAATCCCAGAATTCCATAGCATTGAGCCATGGCAGTTAAAGTGGCATCAAACTTCATTATTTCTGCAGTGCGGATACAGCCCATGAGACCCATCTATACCATTTAATACTAAACTTTCTGAAATGTCTTTTTCATTTGTATTAGTATCGATGCTTTTAAAACAGATACCTAGGATAACCAAGAAATCATTAGTAGATGTCTCTTTCAACAAACAGCCAGACAGACAGACAGATAACTGAATTTGGTTTTGAGGGTCTTGCAACGATTTCTTAACATTGCAGGTTCCAACCAAATAATACAGACATTTGGTGTTGAAGGTATCCTCTGTGCCACTGTTGTTTGCAAAAGCTGAAAGATAGGTGAACAGTATGCCTATTCACACTCTTATTACTGGAATGAGCGATGTACATGAAATTCTACATTCAGATTGAAAACATAGGTGCATCACTAATTCAAGCAATAGGGAAGAATGGGTATCATTTTGTGAGTACTAGATGTAATCTTCTACTTTGTTCCAAAGAACAACTAGAGTACTCATTTTACACTGGAGTTTATGTTATTTTGGCATCTATCCTACAAAATTGCTACACAATCCAAGTGAACAGGACAGAAAATGATGAAACAAAGCTCACTAATGGAGCTGGAGTGCAAGCTACCACAGGTGTAGAGTCAATTTACTGTTGTGGATTTTTAAAAAATCTGATCTGGCCTGCTTTCTCTCTGATCTTGTCATTGCATATTGCAACAGCACTGTTAGTCAGTGACTGCTTGAGGTATCACGAAACCTTTTGAAGGACGATCACTTAGAAAAGACTTCTGTGTTCAAGGAAACAATAAGAAGACTGCTTGTGAGGGGATTAAAAGATCTTATGAACAAGTTGTAGTCATCACTACCAATACAGATGTTATGCTTCTACTGTTGCAGTTCTTAACCTCAAAAGGAAACAAAACTGAGGTGGATTTTCTAATAGAAAATGAGATGGTTTTCTATGGTATGCCATTGTTATGAGGCTTTCCAACCCTCTAAAGAATTTGCTGAATCTCCATATGTTAACAAATTGTGAAACAGTATCATCTTGTAAAAGTATGAATGATATTGTAACCAGCTCCCTACTTTCACTCCAAGTTTTTGCAAACTGCTACTGAACACTTATGTAGAACTCAAGTAATTGCAAACATTTTCATACATTTGTAAGTGTTCACTAACATTACATCTCAGTCCTGGGGAGGGGAGGGGGTAAAATATGAGATTTGCATGTATTTGTTTGGTTCTTGTTGTTGTGTGCCTTCAAGTCATTTCTAACTCATGGCAACCCTAAGGCAACCCTGTCATGGGGTTTTCTTGGAAGATTTATTTAGAATAGTTTTGCCATTGCCTTCTCCTGAGGCTGAGAGCATGTGACTTGCCCAAGGTCACCCAGTGGGTTTCTGGTCAAGCTAGGAATTGAACCCTGGTCTCCAGAATCATAGTCCAACACTCACCATACTGGCTCTCCATGCATATGTACCAGGAAATAAAAGTAAACTCTGGATGCCTGGATAGTAATAAACTCTAATCCATCAAAGTTTTGCTTTCTCATTAGTATATCCCCAATGTAGTATGTTCCACATTTGTTTTGTTATTGTTGTGTACTTTCAAATTGTTTCTGGGGTGAACCTATCATGAGGTTTTCTGCAGCTGAGAGTGAGAAACCCAGCAGGTTTCCATGGTTCAGTGAGGAATCGAACTCTGGTCTCCAGAGTCATAGTCCAATGGTCAAACCACTACACCATGCTGGCTCCCACATTAGTATACTTTCCCTTTCCCCCGAGGTAACTCAAGATAGTCTTGTGCCATGCCCAGCCCCATGCCCTGCACTTCATTTCATCTAAACCATAACTCTGTGAGAAAGGTGACAATGAGTCCATGACTTGCCCAAAGTCATGGATGAATGAGGATTTGAACCCAAGACTCTGCTCTGACCACTATGCCACTCTCTCTCTCCTTAAACATGCATTTGCTCAATACTTCCTTGCTGTTGAATAATTGCACATTGATTTCTGTTTTTCCCCTAACAAAATGCACAATAGCCTTTCTGCTTTTTCAGTATACATACACTCAGATTTCTACTTTTTTTCCTATTGGGTGATCACTTTCAGGTCTTTCTGACTTGTCCATCATAGTTGCCTCTTTTTATTCTCACTCTCATTATCACTGCCATGCAT
Source organism: Phrynosoma blainvillii (assembly GCA_026167975.1). Lineage (NCBI taxonomy): Eukaryota > Metazoa > Chordata > Lepidosauria > Squamata > Phrynosomatidae > Phrynosoma > Phrynosoma blainvillii. Next base: position 154,143,684 of record JANUYF010000003.1, on the reverse strand, counting down.
CTTTCTCTGATGCACCCAGAGGGCACTTTGGATTTGCTTCCACATAGTACAGTCAGACATGACTACACAATCTTGTCAAAGGGATACCTTTACCTTTAGTGCTTGTGCTAAAGTGTATATGAGCTTGTATAGTAGTATCATTAAAAACTGCTGAGATTAGGACTAAGGTGTCAGTTGCTACTGGGAAAAATAAACTGACTTCTCCATGGTGGCAAGTAAGAAGTAAGTCTGATCCATGAAACAACTGCTCCAGAGCTTGGAAAAGTAAATTTTTGGCTTACAGTCCCAGATTCCAGCAGCTAACATGGCTAGGGGATTTTGAGAGCTGTAGCCCAAAGAAACTACGTCTCCAAGCTCTAAACTGAGGCAAGGGATGCTAGCTTCAACTTTTATTTGTTGGCTCACAATATGATGGACAACATGATGGAAAAAGAGTGCAGCCTGAGGAGTGATTCAGTGAGAAAGACAGAAATGGAGCAAAAGGACTGGCCCTCCATGTCATTAGAATGCACCATTAGCTGGTGTTTAGCAAATAAATGTCTGGTATCTGCATCCTAGCTGCTGCATGTGTTCCAGATGCCTCTTACGTGAAGACAGAGAAATCCTCAAAGCTCTTGGATGGGTGACTAAGGTAGTTTTATAAGAGCATAACATGACAAGGGATGATAATAGTGGCAAACCAGCCCCACTGCTTCAACACCATAACAGCAACATAAGAGGATGAGCACATAATGATCTATCAATGATAGCAGCATTGTTTCAAATCTCCAAATAATTAATTGTTGGGCCTGTTTCCAAGTTAGTTCAGATTTCAAGAATTATTAGTAAAATGTGTTGAGCCAGTTATAATTTTGGTGAGCCTATGGCTGAGCCAAACGTGAAGAGTCAGCCTTACTGAGTGTATTAAAATTTCAATAAGTAATAGAAAAATCTAGGGACGTTATCACATGGGGGAAATCTGTTGGTTAATCCACACAAATCCCAAACAAAAACTGAATTTGTGCCTCACGATTTCACATGACGTCGCACAGAAACTGGTCAGAAACTGGACAGAAACTGGTATTATCCAAGATCTTTTTAATTTCGGGAGTTTAGAAGAAATGCATTTGCAAAATTACAGTAATTTCGCATTTACTGTAATGTGAAAAGCAAATATGCACGGACAATTCTCTTTTAAAACCTGGAAGAGGGCCAAGAGGAGGAGGAGGAGGAGAGGCCTCCAGGGAGGGAGAGTCCCGGGCTCCTGCCATGCAGGGAAGGCAAGGCAAGGCAAGGCAAGAAGAGGGAAGTTTGGGATGGAGAAGTTTGGCATTTGGGATGGAGGGGAAAGAAGGGGAAAGAAGGCTTCCCTCGCAGAAGCTGTGGGTGGATGTGGGTGCAAGTGTGGGGTGTGCTTGTGGAGCAACTTGGAAATCCATCTCACCATGAAGTTCTGCCCTGAAGGTCCTACAAAGGGGAAAGGCTTATGGGAGGGGCATGGGAGCTACCTCCAGTTTCCCCCTCTCAGTCCCTCCCTTGCCTTGCCTCGCCTTGCCTTGCCTTGCCTTGCCTTGCCTTTCCAGCCTCCTCCCCCTCCTCCTCCTCCTCCTCCTCTGCTCTCTTGAGTGGTCCTAACCCCAACGGAAGGGGGTTAGGACCTGTCCAGGAGGACATGACCCCAAATGTAGGACAGTCTGACATTTCCTCCTGGGAAATGCAGGACCCACCCTGGAAAAAGGAGGAGTCTGGTCATGAAACACACCCATTTCCAGTACATGTACGGGTTCTTTTCACTTGTGTATGAAAGTTAAAAATGTCTTTTTTTCGCTTTTAAGTTAATTCCGTTATTACCGTAATTACATGTGAAAAGCTTTTGCGTAATTAAGTTCTATTTTCGCTTTCTTTTCAGGATGCTTCATTTCCACTTTATTATCTCTTGAACAATGAAACTGGCCCACATGTGATAACGTCCTAGGAGACCTCTTCACCAGCTCGCTCAGGGAACATAGCTTAGGAAAGGATGGTTACTGACACATCCACATCACTGGGAAGAATAATAGAGGGAGGACACTAAAGCTGGCAAGAAACCATGAATCTGCCCAAAGGAAATGTGAAATATATCCTGCAAAAGAAATACAAATATTTCAGAAAATTTATCGCACCTCTATTTCATGGTAGATTTCTTTGTTTCTCTGTGTGTGCGCATGTGAAAAGTATCATTGGTACCTTTACTTTTACAAGATGATACTGTTTCACAATTTGTTAACATATGGAGATTCAGCAAACAGGCTGCCTTTTGACTTACAGCAACCCTGTGGATTTCATAGGGTTTTCTTAGGCAAGGAATACGCAAAGATGATTTTGCTAGTTCCTTCCTCTGAACTATAGCCTACAGCACCTGGTATGCATTGACAGTCTTCCATCCATGTACTAACCAGGGCTAACCTGCTTAGCTTCCAAGATAAGATGGGATCTGGTGCCATGGTTTAGTGTTTTGACTGCATTGGACTATGACTCTAGAAACCAAGGTTCGAATGCCAGTTCAGTCATAGAAACCCACCATGTGGCCTTGGGCACATCACACTCTCTCAGCCTCAGGGGAAGGCAAAGACAAAAACTCCTCTGAACAAATCTTAAGTGCCATGATAGGCTCACTTCTGAATTGCTGTAAGTCAGAAATGACTTGAAGGCACACAACAAGCAAAAAACAAAACAAAACAAAACAACCCCCCCAAAAAAAAAACTAGCAAAGGGTTTGATTAATTAATTTAATGAATGAATCTGGAAAGCTATCAGCCTGCTTTGTCTGCTTGCCTAGGTAAAACAACACAGGAAATAATAATAATAATAATTTTATTTTTATCCCGCCTTTCTGCAATGCAATCGGGGTGGCTTACAGTATTAAAACCAAGATAAAATACATACAAAACCCCAAAACCCTCCCACCCCTTAAAAAAATATTAAACAAAGAATGATATAAAACAAAATTAATAACATAAATCACAAACAACATAACAATCATAATAACAGCAGCACAAAAAGGGGGAAGAAGGATTTAGGTCAACTAGTCTGACTTCAATCTTTGTATATCCAGGTGATAGACCAGTTACTGGAAGTGGGAAAAGAGAAGTGTCTTACTGGACTCCAGGATAGAAACTTTCAATTTTTTCATCTTCTACTTCTGTAGTTGGAGCATAAGAATGGATTAAGGCTATATTGATGAGTTTTCCCAGAAGCCTTATTGACATGATTCAATCAGACTTTGCATTATATCCCTTGACTGCTTTTGTTACATTTCTCCTCACTATGAATACCACTCACTTCTTCTTAAATTTTCATTTCCTGAGTAAAACACTGTGTAATTATAGGACTCAAAATGTCACATTTCTGTCCACTTTAGCTCACTCATGCCATGTTTTGAAGTGTTCAGATGTTCCATTTCTTGTTTTACTAGCTTCCCCTGATTCATGCCTCTCACACTCCCATACTCCTATAATGTAGTTGTGCAGCTTCAGTCTTTCCTTTAGCCCTTGAGCATGTCAACAGCTGAATATCTTTTCAGCTTGAGTCCATTTAGGTCATTAGCCACAGCACTACTCATAGTTATTCTCTGCTCTACGCCAGTAGCTCAATGAGTGTCATCTGACCTGAGGATCTCATTTTATGGCATTATCTCATGCTTCATTTTGGATTGAATCATCATAGCATTTTTAATGGTTAAAAAAAAAAGTCTTCAGAAGGAGGCTTACCATGCCTCTGCCTATCATGCCACTGCTGTTATCTCTGAGAGATCCTCCACCAGTGTCACCCTCAACTACTGCTGCTGCTAGTAGCTGTTGGGTACATTTAATCTAGCTCCTCAGCAAGAGCCTGTCTGGCACTGGAGATCTGCTGTCATCAGCATAGCCTCTTGTCTCACAGGAGCATGCAACTTCACTGCCATGGAAAAGTAGTGTCATTGGTGGAACTTATTCATACCATAAAATGTTTTCTCATCTCTACTCAAGAGAGAGAGAGAGAGAGAGATTTTCTTTTTGGAAAGTTAAGCTTTCAAATTGGTGTGGAAAAGAAAATTGATTATAAAATGTCCAGTGCTGAGTACATTCTGACAGAATGTCTTCCTCAGGTGCAATACCTCTCACTTCTCCTGTTTTGAAATGGTAATTTCTCTTGGGCTCTGGTTCTCACAAAATATTTTTCACAGACTGTGGCCTGCCTAAGATATAACAAGACAAGTGCAAGGCTTGTGCCTTCCCACCCCATTTGTGCGGGCCGAGGGATCCAAATGTTTATATTTTGATTTGGAATTTTTGAAACCACAGTTACCTAATGAATGTTTGTTTTGTTAAACTCTGGTTTAAACCATTTGCTGATTTCAAACAGACCAGAAGAAAGAGGAGAGGAGGATGAGAAAGAAATGTGCTTCAGTCAATTCACATAATAGTTTTTTTGTGGGTTTTTTTCGGGCTGTGTGGCCATGTTCTGAAAGAGTTTCTTTCTGACGTTTCGCCAGCATCTGTGGCTAGCATCTTCAGAGAAAACTGAAATGGAAAAGCCTGGTTGTATATATACTGTGAGATCCTGGGTAGGGAGGGGTGGTTCCCAGGTGAACTGTGTGTTGTCTGTGTTGAATAGGTATTGTTCTGTGTTGATGGCTTCGCTTCAGGCTATGCAGTCCAGGATATGTCTGCTGTTCCCATGTAAACAACCTCCAAATTGTTTACAAACCAACCAAGAAAATCCAACAAATGCTGCGCTCAGCGAAGGACAGGAGAGACCCTCTCACAGCTGCAGGAGTTTACCGCATACCATGCAGCTGCGGACAAGTCTACATAGGGACCACCAAACGCAGTGTCCTAACACGAATCAAGGAACATGAGAGACATTGCAGACTGGGCCAGCCAGAAAAATCAGCAGTAGCAGAACACATGATAAACCATCCTGGGCATAAAATGCTGTTTGAAAACACTGAAATTCTGGACCATGCCAACAACTATCAGGTCAGAATGCACAGGGAAGCCATCGAAATCCATAAACACTTAGACAACTTCAACAGGAAAGAAGAAACTCTTAAAGTAAACAAGATATGGCTACCAGTCCTACAAAATAAGAAAATCTGCACTCAGCAAATGCAAAGGGAAGACCAACCAGGGTCAGCAGACAACAGCAGACAATCTCCTTGATTGCATTCCTCACCTGGAAGCCATGCCATTAATACCAGAACAACACCTATTCAACACAGAACAATACACAGTTTACATGGGAACAGCAGACATATCCTGGACTGCATAGCCTGAAGTGAAGCCATCAACACAGAACAATACCTATTCAACACAGACAACACACAGTTCACCTGGGAACCACCCCTCCCTACCCAGGATCTCACAGTATATATACAACCAGGCTTTTCCATTTCAGTTTTCTCTGAAGATGCTAGCCACAGATGCTGGCGAAACGTCAGAAAGAAACTCTTTCAGAACATGGCCACACAGCCTGAAAAAAACCACAAAAAAAACTATGGATGCCGGCCATGAAAGCCTACGACTTCACAATTCACATAATGTTTGCTACTATGTCTGAACTAGACTTATGTCAGCTCAATGTGGCATCAACAACACACACAGTTTGCATTATTCATTCTTTTTTTTTCTTCTTCTTTTTTTACTGGCCATTTTGGTGATTCCCACTTTGTCTGCTGGCTCAGTCACCTTGCTTATATACTGGCAGAGCCATTACCTTAAAATAGAAGTTCCTTGGAAATTTTGATGTTATCTGATGAAGGAAAATGATGAGGAATGGTTTGTAAAGCTTTCATTGCAAAATGTTTGGATCCACATACAGGCTTCTTATACATCACTTACAAATGACTTTTGAAAGAAATGTGACTATTGGCTATTGACCAAACATGATTCTGCCGCCATATTTTCTTAAGACTCTTTGTGATAGTAATGAAACTGCAGTTTATAATTTTCCATCAGCATTTCAGTTGGCATTATTCTGAAAATCTGAAACGAGTGAAGTTTTGTACTCAGTTTTGATTCAGTGATATAAATAGCACACCTCTCAGCACCATGGACAGAGAATATGTATTCCACTCCTTGCATTTCCAACCTGGCATTTAACTATGGAATAGTCATACTTAGTTCACTCACTGTTTTATGAGCCATCTAAATGACACTGTCATCAAAGCCTGTCCTCAGCTTCTCTCTCATGATTTTTCTTTCTCCTTTCAGACTGAAGGAAATCTGACCCACCCACCCCCCACCCCCCAAAAAAGAAGGAAAAAATAAAAGGAAAAAGGAATAGCTTTGCAGTCTCCACAGAGGAAAAAAAAATCACCTTAGTGCTACTCTTCTGTCTTTCTAAAGAGGCATAAGTGAACCCAACTCACTGTTACATTTCCTGCCAACACCATTTGTATTAATATACTTTCCCCCATAGTTCTTATTGTTTTATTTAGTTGAAATTTGTGGATGAGTGAAAAAAGAGTTTTGCACAAAGTAACGTTTGATTTTAAAATGGGTTTGCTTATCCTTTAAAATAATTTTTTAATTTGTCTTTTTAAAAGTAGTTAGAGTAGTGATTTCAGTGTTTCAAAATTAAAAATTAAAGAATGATTTAAAAAAAAGTGCTGTGGTCACAGTTGACTCTTCCTTCCCACCCAATAGCTATACAGAACCATAGAGTTGGAAAAGACCACAAGGGTGATCCAGTCCAACCCCTTCACATGCAAGATTACACAATCATGTTCACAAGGAAAGATGGAGCACAGTGAAATTTGCACACACAAAAACTGGTCTACCCCATTCCCACTGCCTGCAGTAAGTTAGCTGAAGAATTTCAGCTCAAGAAAAAGTCCCATTTTATGCTTCACAAGTGTTGAAGAAGGAACAGAAATGAATGAAAGACCCTAAACCTTCTCTGTCAGGGACAACTGAGTTATTAAACAAATCTGGTATCCTAGGTGTGCTGACCGAATGGTCGTAATAAAGAAATTTACATTGGTATCCTAGAATGATTTAAATCAGACAAGCAAAATCTTTTCTATGTAAAGTCACATATAAAATTGTGGAATCTGATATGCAGACATGCTTTCTTCCCCTAACAATATTGATTTGGTTAAAATAATAGTGACTAATGCTGATCAGGGTGCAACAAAGGATGAATATGAATGGTGACTGCATCTCATAAGATTCTTTGTTCATGCACAATACTATTTTGCAAGGGTTATGAATGGGAGCCATTCTTCTGAAATAACTTCTGTTTTGTTATTCTTCCAATTAGTGTGCTCTGGTGTGTTCATTTCTCAGCAAGAGCTATCTAACAAATCATTTAAATCCAGCTATGTATCTTATATTATGAGGTCAGTCACAGTATTATTGGTTGGTATATAGAAAACTGCACATAAGAACAGGCATTGACAGAGAAAGGGGGCAGAGAGAAGGGGCATCTTTATAAACATTTAAGACATTATCATCATTGCCATTGTCATTATCACCACCATCATTGGCACTATACCAGAAGCAGGACTCAGACATCTCTCTTGTTCCCTCTCATAGCACTAGCAGGTTTTTTTTTTTCCATTTGTAATGGTAAGATCAGCATGCAATTTTTCCTAAGTGGGAAAATGCAATAGGTCCAGGATTTAAGATCTATATGCTAATCTGCTCCAAAACATATTTTGAATATTTTTCATGTTTAAAGTTTGATTCAAAGGGTAAAGACATGGAGAACATGATTATTCACTGTGACTCTATTTCAGTTTGCTTTGTTAATATTAACAATGCAAAATGTATTGAATATTGGTGAACCTATTATAAATTAACAATAAATAGCATGAGGGCTGAACAAAACAATAAATATCCACATGAACAAGATGTTTCAGTGGTAAAATATTGCTAAAAATGGAATTACAATCTCTCTTAATTTCCAGTTAGATGGATGTGTTATGGTACCATAAATTTATTGTAGCATAAGACACATTTCCTCCACATAATGCTTCCAGTTGTGTTGGACTACAACTCCTATGCCCTATATCATCATTAAATAGGTATTGTAATCCAATACATGTGGAGGCATGAGATTGAGGAAAGCTTGCATAAGCTTTCATAAACCTACAATTCACTTCATCAGATGCATGAAGTAAGCTGTAAGTAAATACAGATAGAATGAGTGAATAAAACATTAGAAGGTGGAGAAATGAAATGCATAGTAGAAGGAGTGGCAATGGCTATTCACGTAAGAGTTGCTGCTGGTAAAACTAATGCTGTGCATTGGATAAGGAAATTAATACATACAGTTATTTTTTTTTAAAAAAAAAAGAACAACCCTTTATTCTGATGGAAACTACAGTAACGGATAATGTTTACAAACTGAGAGTACAAATAATGATATCAAATTACATTACTTTAACATTGGCAATACAGGTTTGTTCCAGTTTGGGTTTGGTGGTGCCATACAATTATTAAACCATTCTGGGGGCAAATGATGTCGAACATAATTCTAACATTTGAAGACCAAATTCTTATAACTCCACAACTTTTGTTGTTAAATGGTGGGGGGGGGCAATATTTCTAGGCAAATTATAAGGATGTTGTTTGTAAAAAAAACAAAAACAGACAAAACAAAAGGGAAAGCTTCAGATGCAGAAAAAACAGTACATAATAACCATGTCTGCAGTTCTAAAAGTATATGAATGTAATAATTTATTTTTTGGAGACAGTTGTGAAAATGTATAGCATTTTGGAACTGAGTTTTACTAGACAGCCTAAGGAAAATAGGCAAATAGAGATGAGGCACCCTGTCCCCCGCCTGCTCAACATTCTCTGGTATTTGTCCCATCCATCCCCAGTATTTACAAATGAATTTTCTATTTGCTACTCCTTCCAACAAATATTGGGGATGAGTTTGGCTGAAAATATCAGCACATATCTGTATTGAAATGGAAATTATAACAGTTATGGCAGACCCTTCTTATCATTTTTGGCATGTTATTGGATTTCCTGTCTAATTGTATATGGGTATAACTTTGCTCTTGTTTTTTAAGGAAACAGTAAAATCTCATTGAAGACTGAAATGGTTGACTAGCATGATCCCATAGTTTGAAAGAATGGATTGCATAGCAATTTGTAGCACAATGTGTAGGAAGACTAACTTAGCTGAATGGGGGGAAATTTACAGCAGCCACTTCAGGAATAACATCAGGAGAAATTATAGAAGCAAAATAGTTATACAGAAGGTACCAGAAGACATCACCAAACCCAGAAATAAACAGAATCACATATCACTAATTTATCATCATTTTGTTCCCAACATATTCCTTGTTAAAATTTCTGTCTTCACACATAGATCTGATGCTGCGAAGGCCATATTTAAGAACAGACACATGTATGAGTTGATTAAGGACATCTTTACTACTATCATGATCTTCAGCACTATGAAGCAAGTGACATTAACAGCTGCTTCTCAGGATTCATATCAGAGCTACTAACTTCATAAGTGGCTGCTTACAGGTGACATCTGCTGGGGTTTTAATTCTGTCTAACCCTTACCCTCTTGTATAATCTTTCACCTTTTCACTGACGGAGTAGCTGGAGTTTCCTCTATGTTATTTATGGGGTCTGGTATGTCATAAACAATGGGATGTGCTCATTGGAGGTGGAATGCAGGCAATGGAAGAATGAAGAAAAGAAAAGAAAGCATTTCCTTTCAATAAGAGATTGAGACCAGGGAAGAGAGGTCCTCTTTGAGATTAGCAACTGTTTAAAGACGATGAAGCAGAGAACAGGACTAGGTGGAAAGTTCTCACAATGAAGAAATGTAAAAGTAGCCTTTTCCCAAGGATGTGTATAGACATGGCTGGGTGTTTTGTTTTTAAATCTTGTTGATAAATAATCTTGAGTTAGAGGTTGATCAGGAGGTGGGTTGCACTTTTTCTCAGCCTTATTGTGAAGTAGAATTCACTGCCACAAGATATTATGAATCAACTAAGTTGGTTCAAAAATTAGACAAAGGCATGGAAGATAAAGCTGTCAATGATTAATACAGTCAGACTTCCATGTCCACAGATGCTTTATCCATAGATTCACAGCTTGAAAATATTCCAAAAATATATCAGTTCTAAAAACTAAACCTTGCTATTGCGATTTTATTTAAGGAGCACCATTTTACAATGCCATTGTATTTAATGGGACCTGAGCAATTATGAATTTTGGTATCCATGGACTATTCCTGAAGCCAAACTCCAGTGGATACCAAGTGCCCACTGTAGTTATAATAAATACATATTCCATTCAATATCAAAGGCAAAATGCATTTGCATATCATTTGCTGTGGTGCAAAAGCAGGAGGGTGCTTTTGCAGTTGAGTTTTACTTGTGGACTTTTCATAGTTATTTGGTGAGCCACTATGGAAACAAATTGATTAAATTAAATATGCCTTTGGCCTTTGGTGTGAACCAGCACAGAACTTATGTTTTTAAGGAATAAAGTAATTTAGAGGACAAAGAAGCTCCAGGTACTGGGGACAATAGCATGAATGATGCAGGGATACCTGCCCTGTGCTACATGAACCCACCATTGGGAAAGAAAATGCAGTAAGGAAGCAGTTGGATGGGATGAGCCACAGTTCCAGATGTTGGCACATTGCTTGGGAAACAAATAAGATGAACCTGAAGTCTTAATACAGGGATGAATATATGATTTAATAGGCATTACTGAAATCTGGTGGGATGAAACATGAACTGGAATTGATGGGTATAACTTATCCAGAAGAAATAGGCCAAACAAGAAAGGAGGAGGAGAAGCATTGTATGTAAAAGATGTGTTCATCTGTGAGGAGATACATGATTTGATGCACGGAAGGCAAGCCTACAATGAAAAATTGTAAGAGGGAAATAACAGCAACATCACTGTGTTGATCTGTTGTAGATCTTCAAGCCAGATGGGAAGACTGGAAAGATGCATTCCTAAAGCAAATGATCAAACATTAAAAAGGAGAGACACAGTAGTAGTGGGTGACTTCAACCACCCTGATATCTGTTGAAAGTCAAACTCTACCAAAAAGTAAGGACTAACTAATGCCTCTTACTGACAATTTAAAGGTAGAAGTGACAAGATGAACTTGGGCCTGACCCTCACCAACAGGGAAGAACTGGGCAAATATGTGGAAATAATAGGATAAAAGTGACTGCATCCTTAGGATTTGTTATACAGAAGAAAGAGATACACACACTCTGGATATTAGATTTTCGAAAAGCTCAAAGTAATACTGAGTGAGAGCCTATGGTAAGAAATATTGAAAAATAGTAGCTCATTCTGGATGTGAACTTCTTAAAGAAAAGGATACTGAAGGCATAAGCACAATGAATTCCAGTGAGGAAAAAAATGCTTTTTTAAAAAAAGGCTGGCTGTATAAGGCAATTTGGATGAGTTGGAATCTAAAAGGGGCATCTGTGAGAAAAGGAAGGGGCAACTCACCAAGTGCAAGATTGTGGCCAGCATTTGAGAGCAGAAAGTCAAGATGAGTTAGGCAGAATGACCTCAGGCATACAAGACAGGTTGAAAATGATTTTTTAAACGTGATTGTTGGCCACTTTTGGAGCACAAAAATAGGTCCACTGGATTGAGAAGATGCTAACGGGTGACAGAGAGAAAGTGGAATTGCTTGATACCTACTTTACAGTACTCATCTGGATGAAAACCAAATGAATGATGTATTGAAAGTTATACAACCCAAAATAGATGAGGAGGTGGCACAGGAACACCTAGCTGCTTTAAATTAATTGAAGTCTCCAAGGCCAGATGAACTCCATCCAAAGGTCACTTGCAAATGTAATCTCAGAGCTTTTAGCTAGAAATATTTGAGCAATATTTGAAAACAGGTTAAGAAACTGACTTGCTGTGAATTAATAGCAAAGACAGAACTCATATTTATATATGTGTGTTTTTTATTTTATGTTGTTTATTATTTTAAAATAAATAAATATATATATGGGGGGGAGAAAACAGGTGAGGCCCCTAAAGATTGAAGGGGGGCTTGAACAGACTGGAGACCTGGACAAAATCTAACAAAATAAATTTCAACAGGGGTAAATGTAAGGTACTACATTTAGGCAGGAAAAATCAGATACACAAATATAGTACAGAATTCAGGAACCTAGCTGTGTTAGTCTGGGATATCAGTATGCAAAGGGATCTTGTAGCACCTTTGAGACTAACTGCAAATGAAATTGTAGCATAAGCTTTTATAGACTGGAAGGAGCATCTGAGGTTGTAGGCTAAGTCTATGAACGCTTGGTTACAACTTCTTTCACACAGCTAGTCTTGAATATAATATAGGTCACACCTGGGTTACACAGGTGGGTTGAATTATTTGACATTGGGCAGTGGTTGTATTCATTTGACAGTGGCAAAAGGAAATCCACACATGCAGTAACATTGCTCATGTAGATGCACAAAGAATACATTGTTGACTATGAATGCACTACAGGGCACATTGATGGATATGTGTTGTCTAGTACTGCTAGTCTGTCTAGGGTTTGCATATCCTCTCTTCCATATCCACAGCTCTCCATATCCACAGATTCTTTATCCACGGATTCAAACATCCACAGCTTGAAAATATTTTTAAAAATATATAAATTCCAAAATGTAATAGCAATAGCAATGAAGACTGAAAGATGGATTCAAATTGTCAGAAAGGTTCTGACAATTAGGCAGAACTGTTCAAGAGTAGAATATACTACCTCAAAAGGTGGTTGATTGTTCTTCATTGGAGTATTTAAGTGAAGGCTGGATGACTACCTGTGAAGGATACATAACTGTGGACTCTCCCACTGGCAAGGTTTGAAATAGAGCCCCTTTGTGGTCCTTTCCAACCTGTATTTCTGTTATTCAGTGCTTGATCTGGCATGGGCTACAGAAGTAGATTGACCTTTTCTGGTGGATTTTTGACTGGGAATCCAATCTAGTCCCAGCCTCACCTCTGGCTTATAATATTAACAATGGACTGTATTACAAGGCTTTTATAAGCTATCCTCTCTCAGTGCAGCTTTCTACCCTACTGTATATAACAATAAACTACAGTATATTCTCATTCAAAGCTTCAGTGTTGTAATAAAAACAATTGCATAATGCTGTATGATTACTGAACTAACCTTCATTTCAACCTCCCAATCTGCAATAGAGGTCTAAAATTGCATGGACACAATGCAGAGAATTGCCAGTTGGTCAGATCTTGACCTACAGAATTCGGTATGAACTACATTGACGATCCTCTCCTATTTCCAGCCTTTTAAATCTGCAATATGGGGGATGAATTACATTTGCTTTTGAATTTGCATTAGCAGGTGTTTTTTTCAGTGCCTCACACTAAATAACAAGTGGAATAGAAGGAGCAGGAACTCATCTCATTATGATTTAAGTTTTGCAGATTTCTTGATGATGATAGGAAACAAAACTGGTGCCCAATCCCAGCTGTAGGACATTTTTAAAACACCTTATCTACAAGTATCCACAAGAGACCTTTCAAGGCAATGAAGTGGTTCACTCTGTGCCCTGTAATGTCTCTTCCTCCTCCTCTCTTTCAAGCCATTCCACTCTATTCTCCCTCCCAATCAATTGTCAGGGTTTCCTCCCCTCCAACATCATCTCCCATTGACTCTTTATGTGCTATTTGGCAGAATGTGCGAGGATTCACCCTTTCAATACTTTTCCCCCTAAATATTTTCTGCAGTTCAGGACACCCAAGTCTTCCACTACCTCCCATTTGTGTGACAGTGCTGCTGTCCTGGTTATATAATGTTCAGAGACAGAATATATGGTTAATTAAATCTTAATTGAATATATCCTCTGAGGCTAACTGAGCAAAAGATATTGTAGTATAACCTTTCATTGACTAGTCGACTTCCTCAGATGCGTGGAGTGAAGTGTTGCCCAGGAAAGACCTTTATAATCAGCCTGTATGAATAGGCATAGAAATGCAAAACTTGTGGGTATGGTGATGAGCTGACAAGTTCAGTTTTAACTGTAGTCCTTGAGGGACAAAGGCAGGAGGAAATATGTTGCCTAAGGCCAAGGTGGGTATGAATATGAATGGTGGAGGGAGTTTTGGAATGTGGTGTGTGCAGGCTGGGAACCAGAAAGGACATGTGATAAACTGACTAAGGGCCTTTGCAGACTGCCAAAAAGAGTGCAAATTGAGTCCACTTTTAGAGTTAGGGTTAGTGCTAGGAAATCATGGGAATTGTATTTTTTTCTGAGACATTGAGCCTTCTCTGTCAGAGAGCTCTGGTGCCACAATAAACTACAGTTCCCATTATTCCCTAGCACTGAGTCGGGACAGTTAAAGTGGACTCAATTTGCACTATTTCTGGCAGTCTGCAAAGGCCCTAAGAGCACCCTTCAAACAAAAATCCACCAAACAGTGATACCTTTATTGCCCAACCAAAATGCACAATATACTTGTTGCAAGCTTTTGAAGCTCCACTGGCTTCTTCATCAGGCAAGGTGTTACACAGAGCATCCTTATGAAGCTTGGGTGTTAACCAGTATTATAATATCTGTTGCCAGGAAGGCATTGTCTATATTCTGTTGATGGAGTGGAGTTTGAGAAGATATTGTAATTCACCTGTTTCTCTTTCCAATTTTTCTTTGTAGTTTTGTTGTTGTGCAAGAACCGCTGTCCTGAGATCAGAGATGGAATGCTAAACTACATCACCACACCCACATGTTTTGCATTTCTATCACTATTCATGCAATCTGATTATAAAAATCCTTCCAGGGCACCAGATCACTCCATGCATGTGAGAAAATAGACCAAGTCTATGACAGCTTATGCAACAACTTCTTTCGGTTAGTCTGAAAGGTCCTACAAGATCCCTTTGCGTAATGATATTCCAGACTAACATGGCTATGTCTCTAAATAGATCCTGTTATCTTCCATCATTTATTTTCTCATGTTATCTACAGTGAATTTGTTTTCTGGCAATGCCAGAAATCTCATTTGAAGTGGTTCTTGCTCTAGCTAGCAGTAGGGAAGGAATTTGGAATTACTGATAAACTTTTTATTAAAGTTTCCCAATGTGAATAGGGTCATCGTATGAGATGTTAGCGATTCCTGCCTGACATTCACTGAAAGCTCTGGTTTTTCTCACCCATACACAAATGTGTTACAACCATTGGTAGGAGTAAAGGTATTTGATTTTCTCACATCTTTCTCTGAAGACGTAAACGAATTCAGCAGTATAAGCTTTCATAGATTCCAGTCCACTTCCTCATGCTGACTTGTGGAAACGTATGCCAGAAATTTCTTTCCAGTGAATAAAGTTGCTACTGACTTCCTTTATATATGTTTATGCTAAAACAGACTAACACAGCTGTCTTTTAATCTTTCCCTGAAGGTCTTCAATGCATTTTTAAAAAATTAAAAAAAAATGGAAGAATTACTATCATTTTCTGCAATATATGAAGTCATCTCAAATTGTCTGAAAGATATAAATACTGTAGCTTCCTAATAGGAACATCTTCTTAGTGTTGAGGTTCTCATGGACAAGCTGTCCACTGTCTTCAACCATATTCTTAATCAGCACCCACGCTATAAACACAAGACAACTGTAAGGTGTACACAAAAGAGAAAATCACTTCTGCTCTCCTAAGGGCCATGTATAGGACGACTAGTGTTCTGCGAGGTTATATTTCCATGCATCACACCTTGTGGCTTAGCTTCCCAAAATTGGCAAAAATGTCTGTGCACAACTGCATTTCCAGAATTGACCCATTTGATTCAGTCCGCTTTATTTATTCATTGTGACAGTTCTCTAGGTGGGGATCAGAATGTAGATTGTGATTTCCTGTGGCAGAACCAACACAAGAAATTTAAAATATAACCCCAAGTCACTAATCCTAGCTGTGAGCAAACAATTAGCAGGAAACAAGGGCAAACAGGACTGCTGATTTAATTATGTGACAATGATACAGCCGGCAGGGAGGGAGGGAAAGTAAATCTGTGTGTGTGTGTGTGTGTGTGTGTGTGTGTGTGTACAAGAGGGAAGCAGGAATTATGGGGTCAAAACTGTTTGTAAAAGTCTTCTTCACAAAAGCTGTTGTCCCCCTTGGGGGGAATGAGATTATTATGGCTCAGTGTCTATCAAACAAAAGCGAAGAAAGAGGCCCGTGGCAATAAGAGAGCTTTAGAATAGCAAGTCCCCTTCTCATTTGCCTCAGCAACCAGGAGCCTGCCAAAGAATTCCTGTGAGGGTCTGGCATGCTTGTGGGCCTGCTGTGGCTGTGTGGCACACTGCTGCAGCCCCAGCCATTGTTAGTCAGATTCAAAAGGAGCAGGAGAAAGGTTATCTGAAGGGGTGGATCTGGGACTAAGAGGTCTCCTTGTTAAATGAACACTGAATTGACTGTGCAGACCCACCATTGCACAATTGCCGATTCTCCTACATGCACACAAAAAAGGTGGACTGGGACCCAAACCCCTCACCCCTCATTTACCGTAGACTTCCTTTCTATGTGTTGCCTTTAGTATACAGTGAACACAGCTTTACCGATTCCAGTATTAAGGTGGGGGGGGGGGACTATATTCGTATGTGTTCACACAGGCCTATGGCATATCATCATGACACACAAAGTCTTCAAATAATCATAATTTATACGTGGGGCAGGAAGTCCCAAATACGCCTGCAGACACACATATTGAAACACGCACTTGTAAATGTGAAATTTATTTTTGATTAAATTCCACATTCAGAGTCATCAACTTTCAGTTTCACATGTGGCCATGGAAAGTATTAGGTTTGGGATAGGCTTTGTGTTTTCTAAGGGAAATATGGCATTTTGGGTGACAAGACATCATGCAAAATCAACATTTGAACACAGGACTGTAAATTTTAGACAGAATTTGGATGTAGATGAAAGTTCATTTATTTTCACTAACATGCCCACTTCTTCCACTATCAAACTGGTCTCTCTCCTTTGGTAAAGTGCCGCTGATTCAGAACCTATCAGTGTTGATCCGTATTTATTAAGACAGAACTATTCATCCTTGTAAGCAAAAAGTTTGTATTTATTGCAGCTAAATCATTCTGTCACTGTTGCCTAGCCATTATGTCTAGAGAGATATTTTCAGGAGTTTTTACAATAATCTTTTGTTTCTTTCTTTGGTACAAGTATTATACTATAGCTAGGTGCATTGTAGGAAGTGTGTGCACACATGCACACAAGTGAGTGTATGTGTACATGTACAAATTTATTTTCCTGATTTGAATTTTAAAAAAAAACCACACATGTATACACCTGAAAGTACAAATTTCTCCAGGATAAAAACCAAACACGCAGGTAGGATTTTAGTGTGTATAAATAATGGAATAGCAGCTTCGGATAGAGCAGGGGCAACATTCATAAGAAAAATAGTGGGACAGAAGAAGGATAACAACCTGTCCTTTACCAGTGCAATGACTCTAATTTGGTTTATGGACCCTGCAGCTGCTCTTATATTTGGGGGAAAACACAAAAGATCTACATTCTCTCTGAAGGATGGATCAGTGGATGTTAAAGGATGATGATCATAATTGTTTCTGTTCTCATTGTAGAAAGAACAACTGTAAAGCTCCTCACTTTGACAGAATACTTATGGTTTGGCTGATGAGGGTTTTGAAGGCCCAACCATACCATTTGGGATATTTAAAAACAGATAAACAACTGGATGCACAAGAAACAGCAGCAGCAGCAGAGGTTTGTAGTACTTTCTGTGGACTCTTGTTTTGGCCCTCAATGCTGTGTTGTTGCCTCTCTTATCTATGGCTAATCTGATTACTCTGAGACATTGGTCCAGCTAATATGCACTGTAATAGGAATCTAAATTCCAAAAAACAGTGATGCCTTTATTGGTCCAATCAAAAAGCACAAAATGCATGATTGCAAGCTTTCGAAGCTCCACTGGGAAGAATGTACAACTGGTTTGGCTGAATGATCAACAATCTGCTTAGTTTGGATCAATCCATATTGAGTCACAATCAGGTTGGATTATTAGTCCAGATCAGTTCTGGATTAGGTTCACATCAGTCTGATTTAGACTGATTCAGTAATCCACATAGTAAAATGAAAGGCAGATGGAACAAACATTTCTGGACGCTGTGGTATTTGTAGTTGTAGATTGTGTGTGTGTGTGTGTGTGTGTTTAATATCCAAACAACCTTTTCTTTACTTCAGATTGTTTACTTCCCAAAGCAGTTTTACTCCCACCCTCCAATTGATATTTTCAAATCCCAAGACATAGGGGGGTTGCAGACTGCCAGAAATAGTGCAAATTGAGTCCACTTTTAGGGTTAGGGTTAGGGTATCATGGGAACTGTATTTTATTGTGGCATCAGAGCTCTCTGACAGAGAAGGCTCAATGTCTCAGGGGAAAAAAAACAATTCCCATGATTCCCTAGCACTAATCCTAACCCTAAAAGTGGACTCAATTTGCACTATTTCTGGCAAACTGCAACCCCTTATAGTGGATCACAACAGCCTCAAGGGATACTTGGAGATCTCTTGTTGTGGTTCATCTGAGTTTTCTGTCCACTTCTCTTTTCCCCCTTTTTTTCTGCTTTTTAAAAATCCCTTTAGAATTAGAGCATCATAGTGCATCCATGATAGGTTCACATTAGGGTTATCATAAGTTGGAAATGACTTGAAGGCACATGACAACAACAGTGCATCAGTGAAATAATGAAAATGCTATAACAATATGACTCTAAGGGGGGGGGGATTAAAATACAAATAAAAAAAATCAGAAAAATTTGAAATCATAGGACCACACCCCAGCCTCAAGCACCATGACACCCCCCCCAGTTTAAAAAACCTTGTAGTGCAGTTCTAAGAAATCCCTCTATTCCGCAACAAACAGACCCCAAAAAGGAATGTAAAAAGGGCTCACTGAGAGGTAATAAGTTAACACAAAGGCAACAACAACAACCAGTATCTAACAAAAATGAAGGAGCTGTACTGTGAGAGCACTTCCTCCTTTAGACCAGTCTGAAAGAACCCAACGTGTCTCCAAAATATTCCAAAACAGCACCATGTAAGGAAAGGGTGGGCAAAGAGTGGCCCATAGTACCCCAAAGTATGCCCCCCCAGCAAAAACTGGCTCCATTCACCTGAAAACTGGCCACCTGAAAACTGTCCAGAAGTAATGTGATATCACTTCTAGCATTGCAAAATGCAATGGTGCAGCCCACTGGGGCACAGGAGGGGGATGGCTCTGCCCTCTCTGCAGTTGCCCATTAAATGGGTGAGGGAGCTAGACTTTAGTCATTGACAACTCTGTCTCCCAACGTAGGGTAAAAATCTTGGTGCTAGTCTCCAGTCACAGTGCTCCATAACTTTTGTGCTTTTCTGGCTCTTTTCTAGCAGAAGAGAGCCTGTTGGATTTTAGTGGTCTTTTTGTGCTTGTCCTTCCTTCCATCATCCAGCCAGGAATAAATGCCCTTTTCCTAAGCCTCCCACAGTTTACTCTCATTCTTCTTTACTCTTCATATTTGTTGATAAGTGGTCTGTTGTTGTTTTCAGTAGCCATTTTTCAGGCAGCAGTGCATACATTTTGGCCTCTTTTTAAAAGATATGGTTTTGATTCCAGTCTGAAGATTTCAATCTGCTTTAAGCCTGATTGAACACATAACAAACAGAAGCTCTATTCAGGCATTCAAATAAACAAGTAAACAAAGAGAGCAAGCTAGCCCTGCCACACTCACACAAACCCCTACACATACACAGGAGGATATCCTTTTAGATTATTGTTCTCCATGTAAAGACAGGAATAAGAGAAGGAGCTCATTGATTTATTTTAACATCTTTTTGAAGAATTGTTGTTGTTAAATGCCATCTCCCTTGATTGAGTCTATCAATCTGTAATGTTGTCTTCCTCATTTCCTACAAGGAGTTATGCCTTCTCATGATGTGTCCAAAGTATGACAGTCTCAGTTTAGTCTTCTTGGCTTCTAGGGAGAATGCAGGCTTGATTTGCTCTAGGATCCATTGATTTGTCTTTTGGGGCCAGAGTTCTTCTAGACCCTGGTCAATTAGGCTTAATGGTGCAAACTTTTATTTTTACATTATCTTTAAATTCTATGGGAATGTTCTTCAGATTATATTCAGATTGTATTTTGGTGCAATGGTTTAGTATTCTTCCTTGTTATTGTTAGCTGCCCTCGAGTTGTCCTCAACTTATGGCAACCATATGGATGAGACATCTCCAAGACCCCACTGCTCTGCTCAGATCCTGTATGCTCAGGCTTGTGGTCTCTTTGATGTGGTCTCTAACCATCAGGCATGTGGTCTTCCTCTCTTTCTATTGCCCTCTACCTTTCCTAGCATCATTGCCTTTTCCAGTGATCCACGCTTTCTCTTGATGTGGCCAAAATACGCCAGACTCAGTTTAGTCATCCTGGTTTCCCTGGAGAGTCCGGGCTTGATCTGTTCTAGAATCCATTTGTTTGACTTCTTGGCTGTCCCCAGTTTCCTCTGCACTCTTTTCCAGCATCACATCTCAAATGTGTTGATTTTCCTTCGATTGGCTTTCTTCATTGTCCAGTTCTCACATCTGTACATGGTGATGGGGAATACAATGGCTTGGACGATCCTCACTTTGTTGTTCAGAGTTATATCTTTACACTTTAGGATCTAGTCCAGTTCTTTAATAGTTGTCCTTCCCAATTCTAGTCTTCTTCTAATTTCTTGACTACAATCATCATTCCGATCAATATTTGATCCCAGATATGGGCACTCTTTTGACTATTTTGATTTTCTTATGATCTAGCATGATTTCTTGTAGCTCTTCCATGGTCATTATTTTTGTTTTCTTGGTGTTCAACATTAAACTTACCTTGGCACTTTCCTCCTTGACCTTTAATCAGTCACTTTCCTTCTTCATTTCTTGATCCTAGGCCAAATATTCCTGCAATCTATTGTTCTCCTCTGTTTCCTACTTTTGTATTCCATTTGCCCATGATTAACAAGAAGTCCTCTTTTAGTATGTGATGAATTTCTTCCTGGATTCCAGCACAGAATCTATAAATTTCTTCTGCTTTTGCCTCTGTGATTGGTGCATAGCTTTGGATTATGGTTATGTTGGTGGGGTTTCCCTGACATCTTATTTATATTATTTGCATATTTATACTATTTGAATCAGACTTGGCATTATAGCCTTTGACTGCTTTTGCTACATCTCTTGTCAATAAATGTCATCTCATTTCTTCTTAAATTTTCATTTCCTGAATAAAACACTGTGTAATTATCTGATTCAAAATGTCCAATTCCTGTCCATTTTAGCTTACTCACCCCAAGTATTTCCTTGTTTATGCATTCAATTTCTTATTTTACTGTTTCTATCTTCCCCTGCTTCATGCTTCTCACATTCCATTTTACTATATGTATTGAACTTCAGACTTTCCTTTCATCTCTGAGCACACCAACAGCTGAGTATCCTTTTAAATTGAGTCCAGTTGCATCATTAGCCATAGCACTACTTATAACTGTCCTCTGCTGTACTGCAGTATCTTGTTGAGTGCTTTCTTATCTGGGAGTCTCATCTTCTGGCACTATCTCTTCTTTCATTTTCACTCCTTTCTTTCATTCCACTCCATTTTCCTACTCTCTCTCCTGTCTTTTCCTGTAGTAACTTCCTCCCTCTCTTTTTAGGTAAGGTTATTTAGGGCCTCTGCAGACCAGCCCAAAGGGCTGGGCTGGAGGCAGAGTTGGGGTGGGGCAGCCACACACCAGCCACCCCAACCCCATGCCAATGACAGGGGCACCATTATGCATGGCACACAGCATCAGGACACCCTCCCGGTGCAGCATTCTGACACACTGCACCGGAAAGGGCACTGAAGAGCTGCGTGCCAGCTCTTAGAGTGGTCTTTTGCCACCCCTGAAAGGAGCAGCATTTTGCTGCTCTTTTTGGGGCAGCAAAAGGGAGGATCAGGGATGTGTCATGGGGTTGCTGCAGCCCTGATCCACTGCTTCCCAGAGAGGCTCTGTGCTGCCCATCTGCTGCCCTCCCCTTAGTCTCTATATTTCTTTCTGTCTCTGTAACTATGGGGGGAAGCAGACGGTGAAAAGTGCCATTTTGAGGGCAAGGAAGGGGAGGGGCAGCCGCATGGTGGGCACCCCAACCCCTTCCCCAAAACGTCCTTGGAGCAGCCGGCCCTCCGCACGGCTGGCACTCCGAGGATGACCTCCCGCTGCAGCATCCGTACACGCTGCAATGGAAGAGTCGCCGAAGGTGCGCCGGCAGCCTTTTGCGGTGCACCTTCATCAATTTCCAGGGGCGGCAAAGCTGTGCCGCAGGGCCGAGGTGTGAGGATACTTTGGCCCCGCGGCGCAGCTTCCCAGGGCGGCCCATGGCCGCCCGTCTGCTTCCCCCCTATCTTAGTAGGATCCTTTGTCTCAATGTCTGTAAGATCTCTATTTGTTGTTGGCTTACCGATTAGCTTCCGGGTGCAATACAAAGTGTTGGTACCTATAAAGCCCTATATGGCTTGGGTCCAAGTTACTTGAAGGAACACCTCTCCCCACACAATCCGCCCCGCTTGCTCAGAACATCAGGGAAGGAATTATTAAATTATCATAATACCAAATTGATTTCTACTTCCCAAAAAATCATTCATGGCCGTGGCCCCTAAATTATGGAATGGCCTGCCAGAAGAGATCCGTATTATTCCCACGCTGGAGACCTTTAAGAAGGCACTCAAAACGGAACTCTTCCAGGGGGGCTACCCACCTGACCTCCCTAATTGAAGTATAAGGTCAAAGACCTCTGGGTGAAAAGAAAGATCACCATCACCCAGTTTGACATTGGTATTTTACTGTAATTTTAATAACTTTGTAATTTTATTGTAATATTAAAATTTAATTGTATTAATTATGTTGCTATTTTTGTTTTATCACTTTATTTTGTTGTGGTTTTATTGTTATGTTTTAGCTAGTTATATTTTCTTTTATCTTGTACTCCTGCCTCGATCCGCTGGGAGAGGCAGGATATATAAATAAACTATTATTATTATTATTATTATTATTATTATTTATTCATTTTAAAGCTGGTGGTGATATTCGTGCTGCTCTTCCAATGTGGCTTCAGCCACCTAGTGTTCTTTGTGTTCCCGGCTCCCTTATCCTCCTCCGAGTGATCGGATCATTCTTCTCCCTCTTTGCCCCTGTCTTGCTCTGTGAGTTCTTTGGAGCCTCTTGCGAACCTTCGGATCCCCTCTTTTTGCAAGGGTAAGATCTTCCCCATTTGGCTGTTACTTTTTAAAAGTTATTTTGTTGTTATGTTTCAGAGAATCTACCAGGCAGTGATATCATCTTCAGAACCCCTCTAGAGATGATCCACCATGTCACCAAACCCAGCCGGAAGTCTCCAATTGTCTCATCATATGGTTTTCATGGTAAAAGTCATTCAAAAGGGGCTTATGGCCTTTACAATCTGCCAGAAATAATGCAGCTTGAGACCACTTTAACTGCCCTGGCCCAATGCTAGGGAACCATGGTAATTGTAGTTTTTTCTGAAACATTGAGCCTTCTTAGTCAAGGAGTTCTGGTACCACAATAAACTACAGTTCCCATGATTCCCTAGCACTGAGCCAGGACAGTTAAAGTGGTCTCAAGCTGCATTATTTCTGGCAGTCTGTAAAGGCCCTTAATGTGCCTCCTTTTAGTACTAACATGTTTTAGCTATGGTGCCCCTGTCATTGTCTATGAAAAATCCTCCAGCATTGTCATCTCCTCCTACTGCTGCTGCCCAGAAGCTGTTTGCACATTTAGTCTAGCTCCAAAGCACTACCTTTCTGACATGGGAGGCACTACCACCAGCAGTGCTGCCATCAGCACAACCTCTTGCTTCACAAGAGTGTGCAGTCCCACCACTACAAAAAGATAGTGTCAAGGTGAGGAATACCTGAATACCAGGACTATATTAGCAAATGTTATATTTCAGCAGATTTTAGAAATGAGTAGTGCAGGGATCACAGGATCTGTCTTTCTAAAATTAGTGGGATCAATCCCCACAAAGTATGTGGGAAAACTATATGGTGATGGATATTTTTAAAGGAAACCTTTAAAGTTGGATAGATCCTCCTTCCCCTCAAAAGGGACTGTTATGTGTCTAAATGTCAATTATGTAAACAAAATAGAAAGTCACTTTGCATATTTGTTTCCCTATGAAAGTCAATGGGAGACACAAAGCCTGCATCCACACTGCAGAAATAATCCAGCTTGACACCACTTCAGTTTGGTCCCACAACAAACTACTATTCCCACAATTCCATAGCATTGAACCATTGCACTTAAAGTGACGTCAAGCCAGATTATTTCTACAGTGCGGATACGGCCCAATATTCAGATTTCTGGATTTCAGTTCAGATTCAGGCCAGTTCTAGTCCAAACTGGCCTGAATAAAATTAGAGCCAAATCCAAAATCACTTAAAGGGGCTCTGACCCAAATTAACAGATCATTCCCATAGCACTACTCTATAGTGGAAGGAATTGGAAAGCACTTCATATTTCTTGGTGAAAGGGCCAAAAGCTGACCACCACTGTTTCAAATCTGCAGCAACAGCAACTGTGGTTATTATTACTATCATCTGCAGTAGCGTCACCAGGGTTGATGCCATCCAGTGTGGTAACTCATGGTGTTACCCCCCACCCCACTGAACCCCACTCGTACCATACCATACAGAATCCTTAATGTTTTTTGTACTAATGTTATTCATAAATTATAATTCCCATATATCATTGAATGTAATGGTAATAGCTGTGACATAACAATTAGCAAAATCAAAACAATACCTTTAAATTACAATATTTCAAGCACAACTCAAATGTATTCATATTTACATAATTTCGTGTAAGTAAAGTGAAATTTGTAGAAAAAAGTGAAAATTTAGTAAGATGTGATGTTTTTAAACCCACTGAGCCACACCCTACAGACTTCTCCTCTAGTGAAATCTAGAGTTTTAAAGGGATGTGGGGGAATGCCACAGCCCCTTTCTGGTAGATGTCAAGCCAGATTATTTCTACAGTGCGGTAGACATTTGGGGATCATTAGTGTCAAATCCCCTTAGGCTATCACCTAATGTGGCCAGTACCCCTGCATCCTGCTAGTGATGGCCTTGATCATCTGTTGCATACAGTGTACGATATGTTGCAAATCTGAATTTAGATTTCACTTCAGTTCTAAGTCCAGAGTGGTCTCCTTCACAAGTTGTTACAATGTAACTGTATGCATGCACATTTGCTCCCTACTTGACAGGTCAGATGAGGATCAGCTTATATACATTGCAGAGAGGTATGGCAGAGTGTTTCAACTGGCCACAGTTTCTGCAAAATGTATCTATGAAGTATGTATACAGTAGGGAGAAAGGATGTGCAACTGCCTGACATATGCGCTAGAACAAAGCTGTATCATACGACTTTATCGCATATTGTTTTCAAACAACTCAAGCTTCCTGGGCTACAGCTGGGAGGGGGGATGGCGGTGGGGATTATTGCAAGCTAAATTGCCACTGAATCGCCAGCCATCATCAGCTCGAGTCCAAGCCAGGCTCAGCTGGCACTTTTTAGAAACTGGGATGCTTTCCGGTTTCTAAAAAGCACTGCCTGAACCCGGCTGGGACTTGAGCTCATGGTGGCTGGCAATTCGGTAGCGATTTAGCTTTCAATAATCCCCACCTCCATTCCGCTTCCCGGCTGTAGCCCAGGAGGCTTGAGTTGTTTTAAAATGACATGGGATAAAGTTGTTAAACTTTTCACATTTATGTTGTAATTTGTAAAGCAATTTGGTGTACTCTTGGGATTCTGACTCACCTGTGGGTAGGAGCATTTGGATTTCAGAGCAGACCATGAATCTGAATAAATTTTCTCTGAAGATGCTAGCCACAGATGCTGGCGAAACGTCAGAAAGAAAATCTTCTAGAACATGGCCACACAGCCCGAAAAACCCACAAAAAACTATAGATGCCGGCCATGAAAGCCTATGACTTCACAGTTATCTGGATTTTTTGCTTTGCTTCTCCCTCCACATATACCTGTCCATTTTTGCCAATAGTCTCTAACAGGAGCCTGATCCATGTATGGGTGTGCATGAGCGCAGTTTGAAAATGCTCTCCTATGCCACCCTTCTCTAATGATTTTACAAAGTTCCTGAGTGTCCTATCCTGACAGGAAACCTCTTGGAGCAAATCTAAGATGCTGTGGCATGAGGAACCGGAACTGGGAAGCTGAAGTTACCCCAAGAGGGAAGGAGTTTTTGAAAACTGTGGTAAGAAATTCTGGGAGCTGGGAAGCAAAGCATTGACGGCTTCTCATTGTAAGGGAAATTTTATTTTTAACAGATGCTAAGGCAGATGGTGCAGAATTAACAGAAAATGGGAGAGAAAAAAAGTAGAGGAACATTACTGGCTCCAGAGAGAGTGGACATTAAAAAAATAAAGAATAAGGGAATGAAAACAAGTTTAAGTACTCTCTCCAGAGTAGTGGGAGGGGCACTGAGAGGCCAAGCAGGGACGAAGCAGCGTGATAATAACCAAAGGCGTGAAATTGCAAAAGTAAAATTTGTGGGACTCGGGAGGGGCCATGAAGGCCCCAGCTTCATTGCAAAACTCACTGAGAAATTACTGATGTGATGTTTTAGCTTTTATCATTAATAATAATCAAGATAAAGCAAGGGGGAGATATGAGGAAAGAGAGCTTATTTGAGGCCTAGTCTGAGATTTTAAAAAAGGAGAGGAAAGGAGAGTGAGGGGCAGGTAATAATGGAAAAGGGAAGAATTAATGTAGGGAAAAGGGAAGAAAGTACAATGGGTAGAAATGAAATAATACCATAGGCTCAAAAAGGAAGGAAGGAGAGAAAGAGAAGGGAATGCTACTTGTAAAACTGGGCAAAAGATTAAGTAATTTTTTTATAGACAGGGGATGAAATATTAAAAACACAATGGTACATATAAACATGGTGTATATGTGGGAACCAGAAAGAAAACCTAGGAAGGAAGGGGGAAGTGTAAAGAAAATGCAAAATAGGCAAATTGGTTGGGGTTGCAGTCAATGAAAAATATGTCAGAGGGAGAGTCTGGAAGACAAAGAGCGATGGCAATCTCCTCCCAAATTAATTGAGGATACATCAGCCCAAGCTACTAAAACAGTGCTATTATGGATGGGTTAGTCACAGGTGGAGTTAAAGGCCTACAGAGGGATATTAGCCAAAATTGAGTGTCTTTTAATTTCTTTCTAATGAGAGACTGTGGCTGGGGAGTCAAATGATTCTCCAGCTTAGCTAGGCCTAAAGGCAGCTTGAAGGCAGGAACCAACAGCTTTCCACTAGCATAAGGAGTAATATGTGATCTGACCAATGTGGGACAGGTACCCAGGTGCAAGAAGCCCACTCTTCATGCTACATCTTGTATTCATAGATTCTCACCTCTTGAGATAAAAAAAAGGAAATACCTAGGGAGCCATGACTACTACAGTAGAACTCCATCCACTGGCATCATCCTTGGGTAAAGTTTGCCATTTGGCACTTATCCTGCATTTGGATCAGGACTTCATACCTGCATTATCACCTCAGCCTCTGTCATTTCTTATAGCTCATCCTAGCAGAAAAAGCAGAAGAGTGGAATATATGTGGCAAAAGCAAAATTGTGCCAGTAAATGTTATTTTTTTTCTTAAGAGAACAGAATCATTTTGTGTTTCCTTCCTTAAAATTGAGAACAGAACCTATTAGCATTTCTTTCATTCATTCTTGGGAACATTCTAAAGTATTCTACTGTTGTGATAGTTAGGAAACTAAAAGACTGTAAAAACATGGCAAAACAAGGTGAATACCACCAATTCTTAGGTACAATTGATTCATTCCCATCAAATTATTCCCTCTTTTCATCTCCCTTTTTTCTTTTCTTTTCTTCTTTCTTTCTTTCTTTTTTTTGGGGGGGTGGGTGGGGGGGGCTGCATTTGGCTGCAGAAACCACTTGATAATATTTGTCCAGCTCTTGTAGTTCCTGCATACACTACTCAAACAACAGCTGTATTGGTGACTGCTGTGCCTTGATCTAACATCTGAACTTATTATCTATATAGGCTTGTGATAATACAGTGAAGAAACTTGTGATAATACAGTGAAGAAATACAATGTTAGATGCATTTCTTAATATGCTATCTAAATTTGCTTGGTGCAATTGGAACTCACAGCTGCTGCTACTATCCTCAAAAGTCTCAGCAAATTCTTCTCATTTTCTAGAAAGATTTTAGACATCATAAAAAATCAATTCTGCCAGGAAGGTTTCTGCCAGGAAGGAGAAGGAAAGCAGTTTCTGGGCAGCCATATTGAGTGGAGGAAGAGAGACAGAGACTTGCCTCTAGAATAAGGTAGAATCCAGGAGCTCTCTGTAGAGTGAGAAACCCAGTTGATTGAGCTCGCTGACAGAGCCTGGTGAAAAGACCAAGAGAACAGGGGCCCTTTACATGGGTCTTTACCAGGGACTTTTAAAGGGAGAAGCCCACAGTCCTGTTTCAGTGCTTACTTAAGATTTCTCAAAATGGACACTGAGGGAGTTGCTGCAGTCACCTGCAACACTTGCGAGATGTTTGTCTTCTTGCCAAGAGATGTGGGGAACTTCACCTTCACCAAGTGCAAGTTCATAGCCCTCCTGGAAGAGAAAGTCAAGCAGTTGGAGGCCCAGATGCTACACTTCAGCATATTAGGGAGCAAGAGGTTTTCTTGGACAGAGGGGAATGAATGGTCTTGGATGGGGACCACACAGAGGAAGTTGTTGAGGAGGAGGTCATTTCATGCACACAGGAAGTGGACACCTGGAGGAACGTTACACACAGAAGTAGGGAAAACAGGGATCATTCTGGGAGCTTGCAGCTACAGAATCGATTTGAAACTCTCTCCCTTATCAAGGATGAAGAGGAAGAGCAGCAGGAGCAATCCTTGGGGACAGTGCAGCAGACCCTAAGAGTACCCCCGCAGGGAACAACCACTGCTAAGCCTCGGAGGAGGCATGCGGTGGTGGTTGGGGACTCCTTGTTGAGGGGTACAGAAGCAGTGGTTTGTGGGCCTGACAAGATGTCCCAGGAGGTGTGTTGTCTCCCTGGTGCAAAAATCCATGATGTGACAGTGAGGCTGACAAGACTTGTCAAGCCTACTGACCATTCCCCCTTTCTCTAGGTCCATATGGGAACCAATGATACTGCAAGACACAGTCTTCAGAATATCAGAAGGGATTATGAGGCTTTGGGTAGGAAGCTGAAAGAGCTGGATGCACAGGTTGTAATCTCATCTCTTCTCCCAGTTGAAGGGCATGGTCCAAGAAGAGAGAGGAAGATAGCAGACACGAATAACTGGTTCGGTAGATGGTGCTGCTAAGAATGATTTGAATTCTTAAATCACGGGCTGCAGCTCCATGAGGGTGGACGTCTAGCAAGAGATGGGCAGCATCTCACACCAGTTGGTAGAAGCATTTTTGCCAATAGTCTCAAACATTTGATCAGGAGGGCTTTAAACCGAGTCATGTAGGGGAGGGAGACAGTATCTTGGAAGGTATCTTGGAAGGAAGGAGTACATCAGGGGCTGGAAATAATAGTCAAAGTGTTATAGAGGGAAGAAGGCAAATGATGCAAGGGCCCAACAGTGGGAGGCAAAAAACCTAACACAAGCAGCAAGTGGGGAAGACACATGCTCTTATATGTCTCTACACTAATGCACAGAACATGGGAAATAAACAAGATGAACTTGAACTCCTAGCACAACAAAGCAAATACGATATAATAAGCATCACTGAAACCTGGTGGGATGAGTCTCACGATTGGAATGTAGGAATAGAGGGGTATAACCTTTTTAAGAGAAATAGGCCAAAGAGGAAAGGAGGAGGAATAGCATTATATGCCAACGATGTTTACACCTGTGAAAGGATCCAGGACTTAAATCCTGGAAATCAGGTGGAGAGCATCTGAATAAAAATTAAAGGGGAAGGAAACAACAGGGATGTTATTCTGGGAGTCTACTACAGACCCCCAAGTCAAACTGAGGAACTGAATGATGCCTTTCTAGAACTGATGACCAAACACTCAGAAAGGAGAGATGTAGTAGTCATGAGTGACTTCAACTATACTGATATTTGATGGAAGTTAAACTCAGCCAATACATCAAGGTCTAGCAAATTCCTCACGTGCCTTGAAGACAATTTCTTTGTCCAAAAGGTGGAAGAGGCAACAAGGGGATCAGCTATTTTAGATCTGATCCTAAACAACAGAGATGACCTGGTCAATGGGGTGCAAATAGTGGGATCCTTAGGTGGGAGTGATTATGTTCTCCTGGAGTTTCTTATACAGTGGAAATGAGAAGCTAGGCATAGTCAATTACTCATTCTAGACTTTAAGAGAGCTAATTTCAACAAACTTAGGGAAACACTGGGAGTGATACTGTGGTCAGGAATACTAAAGGAGAAGGGAGTTCAGGATGGATGGGAGTTTCTCAAAAGGGAGATACTGAAGGCACAATCTCAAACTGTTCCAATGAGAAGGAAAAATGGGAGGTATATCCAGAAACTGGGTTGGATGACAAAAGAACTTTCAACTGAAATAAGTTTTAAATGGGAGACGTATAAGAAATGGAAAAAGGGCGAAATCACTAAAGAGGAATTCAAACAAATAGCTAGCACATGTAGGGGTAAAGTCAGTAAAGCCAAAGCAGAGAATAAGCTCAGGCTTGCTAGAGGAGTTAAGGACAATAAAAAGAGCTTTTTGGGGTATGTCCGTAGCAAAAGAAAGAATAAGGAAATGGTAGGGCCACTGCACAGAGAAGATGGAAAAATTCTAACAGGGGACAGAGAAAAGGCAGAATTACTCAACACCTTCTTTGCCTCAGTCTTCTCACAAAAGGAAAAGGGTGTTCAACATGAGGAAAATGGAGCAGAGGACACAATAGGGATAATGCAGCACAGAATAAGTAAAGAGGAAGTACAGGACCAGATGAACTACATCCAAGGATATGAAAAGAACTGGCAAATGTAATCTCAGATCCACTCTCAATATTCTTTAAGAACTCCTGAAGAAAAGGAGAAGTCCCAGCAGACTGGAGGAGGGCAAACATTGTCCCCATCTTCAAAAAGTGGAAAAAAGAAGATCCCAACAACTATCACCCAGTTAGTCTGACATCAATACCTGGAAAGAATCTAGAACAGTTCATTAAACAGAGAGTCTGTGAACATTTAGAAGGTAATGCCATAATCGCTAAACATGGGTTTCTCAAAAACAAGTCATGTCAGACTAATCTGATCTCTTTTTTTGGTAAAATTACCAGCTTGCTAGATGAAGGTAATGTGGTAGACATAGCATATCTTGATTTCAGTAAGGCTTTTGACAAGGTCCCCCATGATATTCTTGAAAACAAGATAGTAAAATGTGGGTGAGACAATACAACTGTTAGGTGGATTAGTAACTGGTTGACTGACCGAACCCAAAGGCTCCTCTTCATCCTGGAGAGAAGTGACCAGTGGGGTGCCACAGGGTTCTGTCCTGGGCCCAGTGCTATTCAAGATCTTTATCAATGATTTGGATGAAGGAATAGGGGGCATGCTTCTCAAATTTGCAGATGACACAAAATTCGGAGGAATAGCTAACACCCCAGAGGACAGGATGAAAATTCAAAATGACCTTAATAGATTAGAAAGCTGGGCCAAAGCTAACAAAATGAATTTCAACACAGAGAAATGTAAAGTACTGCACTTAGGGCAAAAAAAAAAAAATGAAATGCATAGATCTAAGATGGGGGACACCTGGCTTAACAAGATTACGTGTGAAAGGGATCTAGGAGTCCTAGTAGACCACAAGTTGAACCTGAGTCAACAGTGTGATGCCGCAGCTAAAAAGGCCAATGCAATTTTAGGCTGCATTAGAAGAAGTATAGTATCTAGATCAAGGGAAGTAATAGTGCCACTGTATTCTGGTTTGGTCAAGCCCCACCTGGAATACTGTGTCCAGTTCTGGGCATCACAATTCAAAAAGGATGTGGAGAAACTGGAGAGTGTCCAAAGGAGGGCAACTAAAATGGTGAAGGGTCTGGAAACCAAGCCCTATGAGGAATGACTTAGGGAGCTGGGAATTTTAGCCTGGAGAAGAGAAGGTTAAGAGGTGATATGATAGCTGTGTTTAAATATTTGAAGGGATGTCATATTGAGGAGGGTGCTAGCTTGTTTTCTACTGCTCCAGAGAATAGAACTTGGAACAACGGATACAAGATGCAGGAAAAGAGATTCCACCTCAACATTAGTAGGAACTTCCTGACAGTAAGGGCTATTCGACAGTGGAACACACTCCCTCAGAGAGTGGTGGAGTCTCCTTTTTTGGAAGTCTTTAAACAGAGGCTGAATGGCCATCTGTCGGGGATGGTTTGATTTTGAGTTCCTGAATGGCAGGGGGTTGGACTGGATGGCACTTGTGGTCTCTTCCAACTCTATAATTCTATAATTCTATGAAGTCATCCCCCCCCCCCCCCGCTTGCCCTGGTCCCTCCAGTTTTATTTCCTTTTAAATTGGTTAAGATTCTTTTTATTTGAGCCTTCACTGCTTAAATAGAAAGCAGATTGTGCCATGCTCTGTGTGTTTGTTTTAAATTCAGTTGAATATAGTGTGTGTGTGTTTTCAGAAGATCAACAATAAAAAATAGACTTTAGAAATGTTACTCTTTGGACTATTACTCAACATCTTCTAACATTTCATAGATGAAAACTATGTCTGGCTGAGAACCGTCCCAGGGTTATCAAGATACCAAAAGTTATAAATGAGGAGGAAGCCACAGTTTATATTTGCCTGAGCCTACTGGGAAGGGCAAGATTCTGTCACCTGATGTTCTCTCCCCCACCCCACCCCGCCGCCTCCACTGAGTTAATTGATTCTAAAAAAACTTTTGCACTTTGCACTCAGTTTACAACAACTGAAGTAAGCCAGGATGAAGGAGGGAGTGGGAGGAAAGGGGAGAAACTGGAATTTTTAAAAGCAACTGATTTGTGGGATAACAGAGAATTAATCTGAACTGACCCTGGCAAATCAGAACTATTGGTAGGTATGTGATTCTCAGGAGATTATCACAGTTCCTCCCCAACCTGGCTTACCTCTTGCAAATTAGAGCCCAATTCAGGCTGGAGCCAGGTCTTATCACATGGCTTTTGCCTCTAAAAGAGCCATCCAAGTGCATCCTCTCCAATGAAAATTGGAAAACACGCTCTGGCAGCTATTTTTCCATGTCAGAAACTTCTGACTTGGAAAAATGGCCACCGGAGTGCATTCCCAATTCACATTGGAGAGGGGATGCATTTACCACTACTACATTTTCTCTCCATTGTGTTCCTCCAGGATATTTTCAGAATATTTCATTTGCTTCACTGAGGGAAATCACTATAAGGGAAAACCCAAGTGCAGAGGTTAAGTCAGGGCAGTGCTTCCAGCTTGCTTTTCTGGGGAGGCCAGGGGAGAGGGCATTTATTTCTGTTTGATAGCCCCTCCTCATTTGCCTCTCCTAAGTGAGGCACAGTTATAATTCTCCACGGTAATGAAGTATGATTTCAATAGGACCACATTCCCCTGGGTTGCCAGCTGAGGCTGTTCCCCAAAGAGCTACGCCCCTCTCACAGTCCATTCATGCTCAATTATAAAGGGTTGATTGGCCTTGTTGTCTGGTGAGGAAATCCATCCCAAACCCCCTCCCACATGAGCTCAGGGCTGATTTACCAGGGCCCAGGCTGCTCACATTAATAAGAATCAAATTAAGAACAAGGAATTATGGTAAAGAACAGGAGGCTGCAGAAACGGGCACCCAGGGCAAGGGCTGGAGCTGGGGTTCCCAGGCCTTTGAGCAATATCATACTCAGTTCACCAGAAAAGCTCACAAAAATGCAAAGCCAATTTACTTGAGAGTTTTCTATGGAGGAGACCCCCTCTTTCCTTTTAGGAAATCTAACTCTCCTAGTGTTGTACACAAACTGTTCTTTCAGAGGCAAACTGAAATTATGTGCATTATTGGCACAACCCTAGTGTACAAGCTACAATGAATATGCAGAAAACATTCCCACAGGTTTGCAGAGGAATGCAGAAGGCCGTGCAGAAGGCCATGGGCAGGGAAGGCAGGACATTGCCTCCCATTAGTGGATACAGGGCAGCCTAGAATGTTCTTTTGTGAAATGGCCAACCACTAAGCCTACCCATAGCTAATCCTGGTGAAACTTTATTACCAAAAATAAGAAATAACACTCATTACCCCACTGCTTGCCCTGCATTGCAGATCACTAGAGAAGCAGGAGCATCCCTGAAACAGGTAGAGAGACAAGAAAAAATTATTTGAAACTAGAGTGGGTAAGGATGGGCCTAGCTCCTCTTCTCCAGTCATCAGGGAGAGAGTATTGCCTTGAAAAGTATGTGTGTGGATATATATTTTTTCTCGTTGGTTGGACTTGATAGGGGGGTTATATTTGAATTTCATATTCTCTGCAACTACAGCTGATACTTAGCCAGAGCCCACTTCCTGTGAAAGCAGAAGGGATTACCCCTTGGCCTCAGATATGCAGACTAAGATCTCAGGTCCTGGTATAGTCCTGACCTGGCAGCCCTTATTCAGAGGGCTCACTTTTGTGTGCCCACAAAGGATTGCTTTGGCGTTGCAATGTTGTTGGTTTTCTTCTTGTTGACTAGGATGACTACAGGCAGTAGTGAACTGCAGATGCATTCCCAACAAGCTGCCCATGTATTTAGTTGAGCACTCTAGTCCTCACTATTGTACTGTGCTGGCTGTCACAGTTACTTCTGAGTGGGTGTGCAGAATTGAGGGATGCTGTGTAAATGAGTGAAGAGCTTAGTTTTTAGATCTTAGAATTTGCTGCTGTTTCCCAAAGAGTGCCTTTCTGTGTGAAATAATATCATTAATCATCATCATCAATCATCATCCCACCCACCCCCATGCTCACCTTTGCAGGTGTTGAAGTAAAGGCATGAAATCCCCTGAGGAGTTCAAGTTTATGGAAACAATACATGAATTGAAAACACAGTTTATTTAGCAAGGACAGGACAGATTGTCAGTGCTTGACCCTTCCCCTCCTTTCATTACAACTTATATACAAAGCAAATAGCCTAGTACCTGCATATACTGGTTGTCTAGATCTTAGCCAAACCAGCATCTTAGCCAACATATGCAACATGCTGTGTCACTTTACCCATAGGATCAGAGCAGGTGGAATGTCCTGTTCTTCATAGCTACTTGTTTTACGCATTTCACTAGAAATTTGTATTGGCCTGTGTTCTTGGCCTATATAACCATAATGGCTAACTGCCTGAGCCATTGTGTCTTCTAGCTGGGCTTCCTCGTCACAGATATGCTGTCTATGTCTCTTCACTGATATAGTTTAGCCTGGAGAAGAGACAGTTAAGAGGTGATATGATAGTCCTGTTGTATTTGAAGAGGTGCCATATTGAGGAGGGAGCAAGCTTGTTTTCTGCTGCTCCAGAGAACAGGACCTGGAGCAATGGATGCAAGCTACAGGAAAAGAGATTCCACCTCTACATTAGGAAGCACTTCCTGACAGTAAGGGCTGTTTGACAGTGGAACATTCTTCCTCAGAGGGTGGTGGAGTCTCCTTCTTTGGAGGTCTTTAAACAGAGGCTGGATGGTCATCTGCTGGGTATGCTTTGAATGAGAGTTCCTGCATGGCAGGGGGTTGGACTGGAAAGCCCTTGTGATCTCTTCCAACTCCATGATTCTCTGATTCTAACTATTAGATAGCAATGGGTCATTCTTCTTGTCGTCATCAGTGTTGTTTTAAACTTGAGATCTTAATGCCACTTGATTCTCTGCACAAGGCAAGTGCTGGGGGGGGGGGGTGCTATGTAGATGCCTCTCTGTCTACTCCTACTTTGCACTCATGATCTTAATATCCATGTGCCTCACCTTCCCCTTTCTGTGATATGTATAGTTGATCTGCTTGTGGTGATCCCTCAGCTTTGCCTCTGATTACCTTGTCTTCTGGCTCACCATCATCTTTACTAGCAGCAAGTAGTAAAGGATGGATACTTTCCCCCTCCCCATACCAAAAGGCTGAAGATGCCCTCTCCCTCTGTATTTTCTGGGGCTTATATCCACAGGCAGAATTATATAAATGGTTTCATCACCAGAGCACTCATGTTTCATTGATTCCTGTGATTCCTTATAGGCATGGAAAATAAAGGAGCCTGAAAAGTTTATTTCTTTTTAGCCCTTGAGGATCTCCATCTTCTAAAGCTGCTCAGTCATAGAGAGAAAAGAGAAGATTATGCTGAAGGTCTGGGGGTAGTTTTGCATATCTATAGTCCTATTCCCATAAACCACAGACGATAACCACCTGAGTCTTGTGTGTTCCTGAAGGCATTAATACAGTGAGGGGGGAGCTGAGGGAAAATGGTCTCTACACTATACAGGGCTGGTCCACACTAAACAACTAATCTACACTATTTCAATGCACACTAATTAGCTCCCTCGAGGTTATTCACATTCCAGGTGAATTAACACATTCCTGGATCAATGCTGCATTTATTCTCATTCACCTATTTGGCATAGACCACTGATATGTGAGTTCCAGAGAATGAGAGAGAGAAATAATTAACAACAGCATAATTTTTCATTTAAATGGATTCTCATATGACATGTTTGTGATATTCAAACTCTGCCAAAAATGTAAGGTCCAAAAAATTCCTCACTTGCCTTGCAGACAATTTCATTGTCCAGAAGCTGAAAGAGAGTACAAGGGGATCAGCTATTTTAGATGTTACCTAACCAAAAGTGATGACCTGGTCGATGAGGTGAAAGTGGCAGGATCCTTAAATGGGAGTGACCATGTTCTCCTGAAATTTGTTGTACAACAGAAAGGGGAAGCCAAGCATAGTAGGACATATATTCAAAGACTTTAAGAAAGGTGATTTCGGTAAACTTAGGAAATACTGGGTTTCATTCTGTGGTCAGGAATAGAAAAAGGGAGTTCATGATGGATGATGACTTCTTAAAATTGGAATATTAAAGGCACAATTTGAAACAGTTCAAATGATGAGGAAAAATGGAAGGTAATGGGAAGTTAGTACCAACCTAAATGCTGGGTGATCACTATTGTCCTTGGTCTGCAATAAAGTATTTTTTTTCCCTTTCACCAAGACTATTGTCTGAATCCTTGGAACAGAGCTGATTGGTACTGACAGCCCATTAGGAATGTTACTGTAGGCTGGGTCTTGGTACAGAAACTGCCTTGGTTGTCATTGTTATCTCTTCCAGAAAAGAATGGAGATCATCTTGATTTGTCTGTGGTGTGGTTTGGAAAACAGAAGGAATACTTTCTCAAGGCACTGCACTTTGAATGTGTGTGTGACATGGGCAGATGTTTGTCTTCACATCTGCGTGCAACTGAATAATAGTTGGCACAGTGGGTCCCTGAATGAAACTTGCCTAGAATGTCACTTCACTGGATTCAAATGGAGAGGAAATTAAGATGGAGGTTCTAAGTTGAATTCCAAATGTGGCAAGAATATGGCCATTGGGCTGGTAAAAAAGGACAGAAGCAAAGTAAATGTTAACAAAGGAGCAGAATATATACCCCTAGTTCTTGCTCTCACCTTTCATCTAGCTCCTACTCCTCTTGTAAGTGATGGAACAAAATTAAGCACAAATACTAATGACATGAGTATTCCCACATAATCCATTGCACAGCAGAAACTTGTTTGTTGGTCGCAGGAAGAAAATACCACCACACTGGTTTCAGAGAGTCAATGCAGTCCCCATCCATAAGAAATTGCATGTTCTTCTAATCTGGCTTCCTTCCTGTCATTCTAGGTCCCAAAGCAGTTAGGTGCTGAAATCATGAGAAGCTCATACTTCCTCAGCACTAGAGCCTTATGGGAAGCCAAGTTCCTGGATGTCTCAGA
Source organism: Phrynosoma blainvillii (assembly GCA_026167975.1). Lineage (NCBI taxonomy): Eukaryota > Metazoa > Chordata > Lepidosauria > Squamata > Phrynosomatidae > Phrynosoma > Phrynosoma blainvillii. The sequence goes on along the minus strand of JANUYF010000003.1, from coordinate 154,105,737 downwards.
AATCTTATCTTTGGCACTGCTTTGTTCCAATAGATTAAATGGTATACTACTTACCTAATAGAATAGTCCTGCTAGACTCAGCATCTGTTCCTTCAAAGATAGAGCTTATTTCCATTCTCAATATATCTGCCTCTTCATTTCATTTTTCTCTGCATTTCTCTGGCCTTCATCCCTGGAAGAGGAAGCTATTACAGTGCTATGACTTCCTGAAGATATTTTCACGCTATAGTTCTTGCTTTATATGAAATTATTCTGATAGCATGAGTGATACTACACTAATAGGCTTTCATGAGTTGTCCATTCCTTCAGTCAGAACTCTCTATGCCATTTTTTTAAATATATATATATATATATATATATATATATATTTGGCATGAGGTTCATTCTTTACACCAGGAGTGGGCAACTGTTGCAAGTTAGAGAGGTTTGAAGGGCTGTACATCACACACACACACACCATGCTGGCTCACCTCATCCCTCAAAATTGTAAAAAATAATTTTAGACCTAAATGCCACGTATGCTGCCTAGAGTCACTTCCTGTTGAAACAAAGGCCACTCTTTGACCTAATAGGGCCCAAGAATTAAGGAAAATGTGACAGAATTGGCCCACACATCCTCTCTGGGGACATGTGCGGCATTTAGATACAAATATATATATATATGCAAAAATGGGGTGTTGTGTTGTGGGGCTTGGGTATTCATGGACTATTAAATCTATCTATCTATCTATATAATAATAATAATAATAATAATAATAATAATAAATTTTATTTGTACCCCACCCCTCTGAACACTATCGAGACAGCTAACAACAATAAAAATTTGTACAATATAAATACAAAGAAACCCGAGACTCACCCACCCCTCAAAAAAGTATTAAACCAGCAACAATTAAAACATCTTAATTAAGTAAACATAGAATAAAACTAGATTGTAGACAATAATAATATATATTTTTTAAAAAACTATCTGCCTATCTATCATCTATTTATCCATCCTGCCTTTCTCCCAAAGAGGCAGCCCATAACATGAATTAAAGTACGTGAGAGCCAGTGTGGTGTAGTGGTTTGAGTGTTGGACTATGACTCTGGAAAGCAGGGTTCAAATCCCCACTCAAGCATAAAAACTCAGTGACTTTGGCCAAGTCACACTTTCTCACCCTCAGAGGATGGCAGTGGCAAACCCCCTCTGAATAAATCTTGCCAAGAAACCCCTATGATAGGGTTGCCTTAGGGTCGCCATAAGTCCAAAATGACTTGGAGGTCCATAAGTCCAAAATGATGTATTTACATCATCATCAACAACAACAAACATGATTTAAAATCTGAGAATATTTTTTTTAAAAAATTAAATAAACTAGTATATTAAAACATAAATGCTTTAAAGCAATATAATTTTTATATTTTCAAAAACCATTTTATATTTTAAAAAACCAGTCATTTAAAGAAGTGACCAGCAAGTTTACCTAGATTACAGTGTTTCATGGTGGATTTAAATTGTTCATGGTCTCTGTGAGAATTGTAGGAGCACAGTTTGCAGAACAGTCAGGAATGTGGCTCGCCAGTCCAAAGACAACTTAAGCATCACTTTGGGATATGCAACCAAGCTGCTTCTTTCTCCTACCCTGACAAAAACCAAGGAAAGCAAGAAGACTCCATTTACTGCTCTCAAGAGAGAGAGAGCTCAATCAAAGAACACAATTTCTGTTCATTTTGCTCTGGTATAGTATTTTTACATTCAGAAACTCCAGATTTTCCAAATCCAGACGGTCATAAACAGGACTTTGACATAGCCAGCTGTAGTCACCACCTCACCATGTTAAGGTTCCCAAGCAAAGTATTATAGCTGAACATGCCACCAGCATTTTTGCTTTCTATGGAGTCTACTGAGTTTGTTTTGCAAGCATAAACATTGTCTGATCTGTTCCCTGCTCTCTTTATGTACGCAAGAAGAAAAGAGATTGGAGGAAAATTCTTGACTGTTTTATGCTTTGTACCTAGAAGATTTCATTGTCTCTATAGTCTTGACAAAGCTTATTTTACATATCCCAATTGTAGACAAACATCAATATTTTCTGAGGGTTTTTTCCCCTATGAGAAGTGTTGATATCAATACAGGGTCTCCTTTCATTGGTTTTCATATTTCCACACAACAAAAATTAATGACATTTCTGATCACTCATCTCCATAGTTTAGATTTCATAGGTGCCCATATTTAGATTATTTCCAAATCAGATGACATTCTCCCCAGTACCTCAGTAGAAGAACTCCTTTCATTTGGTTCTCAGACTGCAACATCTGTGGGTGCATCTGCACTGTAGAAATAATGTAGTTTGACACCACTTTAAGTGCTGTAACTCCATCCTATGGGATCATGGGATTTGTATTTTTACAGCATCTTTAGCCTTTTCTGCCTGGTGCCTCACAACATTACAAATCTCAGGATCCTGTAGGATGGAGCCATGGCAGTTAAAGTGGTGTTAAACTGCATTAGATGCACCCTAAGCTCCATCTTGGACACTGTGATTAACTGGAGAATCTGTTCACATCAGCAGACATTCAAAATTCTGTTTGAAATTATGGGCATTATCACACGTGGGCCAGAAAGCGATAATAAAGTAGAAATGAGGCATTCCGAAAATAAACCGAAAATAAACCTTGATTCCGCAAATGGCTTTCACACGTAATTACCTTAATTGAAAAATTACAGTAAGTGCATTTAACGTTCACACACAAGTGAGAAAAGCCCGTAAATGTACTAGAAATGATCTTCTTGCACATGCGCAGATAGAGGAATGCTCGCGGTGGAACCATGGGAAAAGCAGGGAAATGCTCCCAAATGCGCATTTGCTTTTCACATTACGGTAAATGCAAAATTAACTTAATTTCGCATTTGCATTTCCTCAAAACTACCGAATTTCAAAAGATCTCGGATAACACCAGTTTCTGTCCACTTTCTGTCCAGTTTCTGTGCGACGTCGTGTGAAAACGTGAGGCACAAATCCAGTTTTTGTTTGGGATTTGTGTGGATTAACCAGCAGATTTGGCCCGTGTGATAACGTCCTAAGACTTGCCTGCCTGGTAATTAAGTAACCTGAATGTTGCTATACTATCAGGTTTCCATACATAAACTGCTGTTGTTGTCTGCCTTCACATCGTTTCCTCAGGGTTTTCACAGGGTGTTTTTTTTGTTGTTGTTGTTGTTGTTTTTGCAAGATTTGTTCAGAGGGTGTGTCGTTGCCTTCCTTAAGGCTGAGAGAATATGACTTGCCCAAGGTCTCCTAGTTGATTTCCATGGGCAAGTGGGGATTTGAACTCCCAGAGTCCTAGTCCAACCCCATCCACTATACCACAGTGGCTCTCTACATAAACTATGTAACCTGGGAAAATTTCCCTAATACCCCTGCAGCAGCTTCTTCTGCCTAATGGAAAACATGGAGTTGAATATGAGTAATCCCTCAAAGGACTTCTTATCAAATCAGGTAATTGGAATCCAGAGCTGTCAAATTAGCCTTCCAATTTCTTGCTTACAGATTTAATTCTGAACATGTGCTACTTTACTCTAAATAGAGACTACAGAAGCCCAGGTAAATCAGCAAGGGTCACCATACTGAGGAAGCTTCAAACAGGAATGCTGCCTTTCTCTATCTCATTGTCAGCCTCATTATTATAAGAAAAAAGACCATAACAACACCCCTTTTCTTCTGCAGATTCTAGGAGTAGGGAGTCAAGGCAATAGGTTCACTTCTGCTGTAGTGGTCACCTTTGTCCCTTGGGTGCCTTTCTCCTCTTTAGGGAGGATACTATGCAAGACAAAGGTAGTCTCAATGGCGATTCCTTTTTGCAGCCCTATTCTAGAGCATCAGACCAAGATTCTCAGACCTAAACAACACTGGAGATTCCATTCATATCAGGAGGCAATCTGTGTAGTTTGGCCCCTCCTGATTTCACTGGTCTTTTCTCTCATTGTCCAGAGATGAGTCTACTAACTGATCCAATTTGATGCCTGTCTTTACGCTGCAGAATTGAATACAACAAGTTTATCACACAGGGGAAATCCCATGCAGAAATGGGATTTAAAAACTGGAGGGAAAACCACAAAAGAGGGTTGATTTTCAAACACGTCATTGTTAAAGTGTTGTTAATCCGAACGGAAAGTAGATAAAAGCCTCTGCTTTTTACTTTCGGGATTTTCCGAAAGTAAAAAGGAGTGGCTTTTGTCTACTTTCCATTCAGGTTAATAATACTTTAACAATGGCGTTGTGTGAAAATCAACCCACTTTTGTGGGGGTTTTTCCTATTTAAAACCCCATTTCTGCACAGGATTTCCCCTGTGTGATTAAACTGGAATGAAGAGATAGCAAAAAAAAAAAGTAATGTCATTGTTGGCAGATCCTCTGCTTCCAAAATATACTATATGGTGCAAGAAGTCATCTACAGAAGAAATAGGATCCAGACTGCTTGTGCAGACATTGTAACCTGTTACTACTCTTGATAACATTTGGGATAGATAAATCTGACATTTTGTTTTGTTTTGTCATTTCACCTTTATGTAAAGCATACAATTAGGAGTATATCCCTTATCTGTCATCTGCCTGTTCTGAGGCTCCTGCTGGGACCTTTATATTACTGGTTAGAGGGGGAAATGAACTGGGTGAGAGTGAACAAATTGAAGTTTAATTTAGACAAGACAGAGGTGCCCCTAGTCAATTGAAAGACAGATCTGGGAATAGGGAATTCGGCCTGTGTTAGATGGGGTTACACTCCCCCTGAAAACACAGATTCACAGAGATATCCCAAAAAAGAGGGGGTCCATTGCCCAGTGTGCCTTTAGCCAATGAAGCACACAAAGATAGAGAGTACAACAACCTTTAATTCAGTTCTGCACAGAAAGAAATGCCTGGTGATCATTTGCAAAGCATGTACCCATTCAAACTTTTGCAGCACATATTTAAAGTTCCCAGCTAACACAATGCCACTATTTAATTGGTCCTTGAGTGCCAGGTTGGCAATTCCTAACTGGCTGCAATTTTTCACATGCTCACAAGAACTACCTTCCTCTTTTGCCTTTGGTGTGCACCATTATAACATAGCCAGGGTACTCTAAGTAACACATTAATAGTTCTCAAACCACACACACTGTTCTCAGATTCCTTTTTCCTGATACTAACAGTTTTGGGGTACTCCTGCATTCAACCCTGAACCTGGAGGCCCAGATTTCAGCAGTGACCAGGAGTGCATTTCCACAGTTAAAGCTAGTGTGCCAGCTGCACCTGTTTCTGTTTCTGGAGAAGTCAGATCTGGATATGGTAACACATGCTTTGGTTACATCTCGGTTGGATTATAGAAATGCACTCCATGTGGGGCTGCCTTTGAAAAGCCTCAGAAACTTCAGTTGACCCAAAGAGCAGCAGCCAGATTGTTAACTGGAGCTGACTATAAGGAACACACAACTCCCTTATTGCAACATCTCTATTGGCTGCCAGTCTATTTCCAAGCCCAGTTCAAAGTGCTGGTTATGTCCTATTAAGCCCTATACAGTTTGGGTCTAGATTATCTGAAGGGCTGCATCTTCCTTTATGAAGCCATTAGAGCTTTCATGTCTTCTGGAGAGGCCCTTCTCTCTGTCCCATCACCTTCTTAGGCTCCTTAGATGGGAGTAAGGGAGAGGACTTTTGTGATGGCTGCTCCCAGTCTTTGAGACTCCCTCCCTAGGACAGCCAGGATGGCCTCCTCCTTGCTCTCCTCTTTAGTCAGCAAGTTAAAACATTTTCATTCTGTCAGGCTCTTGGAAATTGACTAGAGTGAGGTTTTAATGTTGCATGGTGCTGTTTTTAAGGTTTGTATATACTGTTTTAATGAACTTTAATGTCTTTAATATTTTTGTTTAATTTTTAAAATAATTCATATATTTATACTTTTATTGACACTTTTATATAGTTTTATTTTTATCTGTATTGCTTTTCAATATGCTGTTAGCTGCCTTGTGTTCCTCTATTGGAATAAAGGTGGGATAGAAATAATTTTTAAAATGTGGCATTTCTTTCCAGGAGGACAGGGTTGTGTACTGTGTCAGTCCAGGCTTCCTAGCCAGGCTTAATTCAACCTCCCAGAGATGGAAAATTGTCCTGCCAGTTTTTGCCTGAATGCAGTGCACGCCACCTAGGTGTTCCATTCTTCCCATATACATTTTTAGATCAGAGTAATATAGGTTCTTTGAAAGCACATCTGTCTCCTTAAGCCACAATTTCAAGTTCTTAAAGTCATAATGATTACTATCAGTAGATACATAATGGCAGATGTTTTGCTTTATTTGTTTTAATGCACTTTAATATGTGGTTGTTGAGAAACTTTAGTTGAAACAGAATATAGCTAGGTGAATAACAGTAACCTCTATTTATGAACATGATACCTTCATGAGCTTCCTGTTTATTTCAGTCCCACATGAAGGTTTTAATCTTAGAAATCCTAATCCTTTTTTTTCTCTGAAGATGCTAGCCACAGTTGCTGGCGAAACGTCAGAAAGAAACTCTTCTAGAACATGGCCACACAGCCCGAAAAACCCACAAAAACTATGGATGCTGGCCATGAAAGCCTACGACTTCACAAATCCTAAACTGTTTGGAACTGAGATGCCCAATGACTTCATCCACACATGTGACGCTATCCATATACCTCAGTCCAATAGAAGAGATCACTGCACTATAAGAAGTGTGGCTTGAGGGCACAAGGGACCAGACCTTTTTCATAAGTGTACCCACACTATGTAACTGTTTGCTGCCTACAGCATCACTAGTCCTATCAATAAAACATCTTCATGTTCAACAAAAAAAACTTTTGTTTAGATGTGCTTTCAGGTTATATACTCTTGCTTTGTATTTAGTTGCCATGATTGCTACTCCTTGTACTTATTTTATAGTTGTTTTTATGACTGGCTGTTCTATTGATTGTTTTATTTAGTCTGTCAGCCACCCCAGAGGCTCAATAGTGGAACTAAAATGTGAGATATAATACTTGAAATAAATAAATGCTTGCTTTACTTAACATAATACGCAGGTGGGTTGTATTCTATGTCGTCACAGAAGATCCATACAGAACAGTAAAAAGCAACTCCTTTGAGTCAGAAATCAAATCTCTCTCTCTCTCTACTTTTCTCCTACCAGAAGATGAAACATGAAATCCAGGGAGCATATCTTTTGCTAACTTAAGGATGCAAAAGACACATAACAAAAGCTGTGACCATTTAGTTTAGGAAATGCAGCTGCAAAATTGACAGACTGGCACAGACTGCTTTAGCAGTAGTTTAGAATAAAGAGCAAGGCAAGTCTAGGTTTAACAAACATTTTCACCATTCCCTGTCCAATGAATTTTATGTATCTGAATGAAACAAGTGCCTCTAAGAATTGAGGGCAGGTTCTTCTGTCAGATACAAACAGTTATGCTGTTATTGACAGATATAAGTCATGGTGGTGGTTGGTATTCTCTTCCTCCACCTTCAGCTCCCCCCACAGTCACTATTGCACTGCTTTAGACCCCATCCTATGCCTATTCCATTGATGATAAAGAGCAGCAGCAATTGGAGAAGCATCTAGCTATCATATCATACCCAGGCACAGGATGATGGCATCATTCTATCATCTACTGAGGTCTCCAGAAGCCTGTCAGCGGATGATGCTCTCAGTCTATGCCTCACTTTGGAGACAGCAGCAATGGAATGGCTGTGGGAGGGGGAATTATCGCAATGCCATAGTGCATCCTGGGGGTGGTGACAGGGAAGCTGTAACACAGTTTGTTGTTAACTGTCTTAGAGTCAGTCTCAAGCCATGGCAACCCTATGGATGCTATATCTCCATGACCCCCTATACTCCATTGCCCTGCTTAAATCCTGCAAACCCATCCCCATGACCGCCTTAATAGACTCCAGCCATCTGGCATGTGGTCTTCCTCTCTTCCTACTTCCCTCCATCTTTTCCAGCATTATTGTCTTTTCCAATGAGTCCTCCCTTCTCATGATGTGTCCGAAGTAAAACAGCCTCAGTTTGCTCATTTTGGCTTCCAGGGAGGATTCCAGCTTGATCTGATAAAAGACCCATTTGTTTGCCTTTTGGGGCTGTCCATGGGATCCTCAGCACTCTTCTCCAGCACCACATCTCAAAGGAATTGATTTTCTTCCTATCATCTTTCTTAACTGTCCAGCTCTCATATCCATATATGGTAATAGGGAATACAATGGCTTGTATGATTCTAACTTTTGTGCTCAGTTGTATATTTTTGCATTTTAGAATCTTTTTTGGTTCATTTATGGCTGCCCTCCCCATTCTTAATCTTCTTCTGATTTCCTGACTGCAGTCTCCATTTCTATCAATGTTTGATCCCAGGTATGGGAATTCTTTTACAATTTCTATTCCTTCATTGTCTAGGTTGAACTTGTGAATGTCCTCGGTGGTCATTATTTTTGTTTTCTTTATGTTCAACATTAAGCCTGCCTTTTCACTTTTTTCTTTGATCTTCCTTAGTAGTCTGTGAGGTTTTCTGCTAGTATTATGGTATCATCTGCATATCTTAGATTGTTGATATTCCTTTATCCTATTTTCACTCCTCCTTCTTCTGTGTCCAAGCCTGCTTTTCTTATAATATATTCTGCATACAAGTTAAACAGATAGGGTGAAAGTATGCAACCTTGTCTGACCCCTTTGCCAATTGGGAATCATTCAGTTTCTCTGTGTTCTGTTCTGACAGTAGCCTCTTGTTCTGAGTACAGATTCCTCATCACGACTATCAGATATGTTGGCACTCTCATGTCTTTAAGTGCTTCCACAGCCTTTCATGATCTATGCAGCCAAAGGCTTTGCTATAGTCTATAAAACACATGCTGATTTTCTTTTGGAATTCTCTGGTTTGCTCCATTAGCCATCATATGTTTGCAATGTGGTCCCTAGTGCCTCTTCCTTTCCTGACCCCTGCTTGGACCTCTGGGATTTCTCTCTCCATGTATGGTTGGTGTCTATGTTGCAGAATTTTGAGCATGATTTTGCTTGTGTGGGAGATCAGTGCCATGGTCCTATAGTTGCTGCAGTCTCTTGTGTGTCCCTTTTTATGGATGGCGGTGTAAATTGATGACTTCCAAACTATCATTTTGTTTTCCATATCTGTTGATATATGTTAGTTAGCACTAGAGTTGACTCTGTCAGTTTGGACTACAACAGTTCAACTGAAATATTCCTGGCAATTTGTTTTTTGATATTTCTCTTATTGCAGTTTCCACCTCACTTTTTAGAATTTGGGCCCATCTTCATATGACTATTCATTCCTTGTGTCCTTCATTTTGTCATCTCTTTTGTATAATTCTTCTGTGAATTGCATCCAACATCTACGCATTCCTTCCTGGTCTTGAAGTATGTTATTCTTATTGTCATAGAGCGTCCCAGTCCTTGGTTTGAATTTTCCTTTGATTCCCCGGATCATGTGAAATAGATCTCTTGTTCTTCCCTTTTTGTTGTCTTCTATTTCTTCCCTTCCCTTTGTTGTCTTCTATTTCTCTGCATTGGTCATTATAGTAATTTTCTTTATTTTTCTGCACAAGCTGTTGTACTGTTGCATTCATGATCCTTAGTTTGTTCCTATCTCCCTTTTGTTTTTCTTCTCTTCTTTTCTTTATTGCTTGTAGTATTTTTTCTGTCATCCATGTTTTTTTCTCTTTCTTTTTGTTTATTGAAAGTGTCTGTCTGCATTCTTCTTTTAGTATGTCCCTGGCTTTGGACCATTGTTCCTCTGGTTCTCCATCAATTATGCTTAGGAGTGTGAATCTGTTTTTTATGTTGTCAATAAATTCTGTTGCGATATTATTTAGATCATATTTTTATATAATCACTGGTTTTGTTTTCTTTTTGAGTCTTACTCTTATTTTTGATATGAGTAATTTATGATCTGTGCCACAGTCGGCTCCTGGTATAATCTGGGCCACCAGTATAGCGTTTCACCATCTTTTATTTCCAATTATATAATCTATTTGATTTTTGTGTTGACCATCTGGTGATGTCCATGTGTATAACCTTCTTTCTGGTTATATGAAAAATGTGTTTGCAATGATTAGGTTGTTGGCTTCACAAAAATCTATCAGACGCTCACCACTCTCAGCTATGTAAGAGCTCAGCCTACTCCTAATTCTCTGACAATGGTGTAATAGTACTGAACATTTTTCACAGCCCACATGCTTATGCACAGCTGAATATAATGTTCCAATGAGCAGGAAAGTTCCAATGAGGTTCCATAATTCCAATGAAGAGGGAAAATAGGAGATGTCTCAAGAAACCAGGATGGATGACAAAAGAACTTTCAACTAAGCTAAGTTTTAAAAGGGTATCTATAAGAAATAGGGGAAAAGGGAAATTACCAAAGAGGAATTCCAACAAATAACTAGCATGTGTAAGGGGAAATGTCAGAAAAGCTAAAGTGCAAAATGAGCTCAGGATTACTGGAGAGGTTAGAACAATAAAAAGGGCTTTTTTGGAGATGTCCACAGCAAAAGGAAGAAGGAAATGGTAGTACCATTGCATGGAGAAGATGGCAAAATGGTAACTGGGAATAGAGAAGAGGCAGAACTACTCAACACCTTCTTTGCCTCAGTCTTCTCAGAAAAGAAAGGGGTGCTCAATCTGAGAAAAATGGAGCAGAGGGTGCAGTAGGGGAAATGCAGTACAGAATAAGTAAAGAGGTATAAGGGAAGATATGATTAATCTAAAGGAATTCAACTCCCCTTGGTCAGATGAACTGCATCCAAGGGCATTAAAAGAAATGGCCAAAGTAATCTCAGAGTCACTGTCAATATTCTTTGAGATTTCCTGGAGATCAGGAGAAGTCCCAACACACTGGAGGAGGGCAAATGTTGTCCCCATTATCAAAAGAAGGGGGGGAGAGGATCCAAAATAGTTACTGTCCAATTACCCTGACATCAATACCAGGAAAGATTCTAGAGCAGATCATTAAACAGAGAGACTTTAAGTATTTAGAAAGGAATCCCATAATCACAAAATGTCAACCTGAGATTCTCAAAAACAAGTCATGCCGAACTAATCTCTTTTTTTAATAAAACTATCAGTTTGTAGATGAAGGGAATACTGTGGATGTAGCATATCTAGACATCAGTAAGGTATTCAGCAAGGTCCTCCACAATATTCTTGCAAACAAGCTAGTAAAATGTGGGCTAGACAATGCTACTGTTAGGTGGATTTGTAATTGGTTGACAGGTTGAACCCAAAGGGTGCTCAGCAATGGCTCCTCTTCATCTTGGAGAGAAGTGACTAGTGGGCTGCCACAAAGCTCTGTCCTGGTCCCAGTGCTATTCATTATCTTCACAAGTTACTTGGATGGAGGAATAGAGGGCATTCTTATGAAATTTGCAGATGACATCAAATTAGCGAAGGCAGCTAATACCCAAGAGGACAGGATTAAAATTCAAAATGACTTTAATAGATTAGAAAGCTGGATCAAAACTAACAGAATGAATTTCAACAGGGGGAAATGTAGGATACTACACTTGGGCAGTTACGTAAAATTCACAGATATAGGATGGGTGATACCTGGCTTGACAAAAGTACATGTGAGAGGGATCTTGGAGTCCTAGTAGACCACTACTTGAAAGAGTCAACAGTGTGATACAGCAGCTGAAAAAGACAAAAAGGATGTGGACAAGCTGGAGCATGTCCAGAGGAAGGCAACCAAAATGGTGAAAGGTCTGGAAACCATGCTTTACGAGGAATGACTAAGGGATCTTGGTATGTTTATCCCAGAGAAGAGAAGGTTAAGAGACAATATGATAGCCATGTTAAATATTTGTTTTCTGCTCCAGAGAATAGGACCTGGAGCAATGGATTCAAACTATAGGAAAAGATTCCACCCCAACATTAAGAATAACTTCCTTACAGTAAGACCTGTTTGACAGTGGAACACACTCCCTCAAAGTGTCGTAGAGCCTTCTTCTTTGTATATTTTTAAACAGAGGCTGGATGGGATGCTTTGATTGTGTATTGCTGAATAGCAGAGGTTTGGACTGTATAAAAGATGTATCTTCCAGCTTTATGATTCCAAGGAGAACATAGGCCTGGCCCAGAGAGAATGGAAGGCCTGACGTTCTACTGAGCATACATCCAGATGAAAATTAAAAGCAGCGAGGAATAGACACAAGAGATCTAGATCCCAAGTCTTGCTATCTAGTAGCCATTCACACTGCACAAATATAGCACTTCTCTCCAGGATGAAGAGAAGCCATTGCTGAGCACCCTTTGGGTTCGGCCGGTCAACCAGTTACTAATCCACCTAACAGTTGTATTGTCTAGCCCATATTTTACTAGGTTGTTTTTTTTGTTTTTGTTTTTTTGCAAGAATATCATGGGGGACCTTTTCAAAGACCTTGAATCTAGAATCTAGGTGAAAACTCATTTCAGTCCATGCTGGCTTGAAGCCCTTATCCAAATACCCTTCATATAGCATGAACTATCCTTTTAAGGGGAACTGATCAGTATTTATCATTTGGAGTTTTGCAGCTCTGCATATAATATTGTAGTACTGACTAGTTTTATGGCATTTCAGAAGCATTACAGATATTGATAAAATAAAACCACTGGTACTTTTCACAGGATGGAGCCGACCAAGGGTTGAGAGGAAACAGGTCCTGTACTGCAAGTGGTCTTTGATTTGATGGGAACAGCGACCATGATTAAGGCAGAAGACTGCAGGGCACATCCAGGTCCAGGTCACTGTGGGATGGAGAACAAGAGCAGTCATTGACAGCTACTTTTGAACTCTTAAAAAAAATCAGAATGAGGATGATAGTTAATTTCCTAATAGTTGCACTCAAGACTGGTTAAAAAAATTAAAACAAGTACAATTAAAAGTCTTGGCAAAAATCTAAGTATTATATATTGTTAAAATACAATTAAATTATCCAAAGAATTTAAAAAAATGTAAAATAACTCTATTAAAAAACCAAAGATTTTAAAAATCAGCAAACTGCACACTGTTAAAGGCCTGTGCAGTCAACTCCTAAAAGCATGCCAGGACAGAAAAGTTTTCATTTGCCAACTGCACACTGGACAGCAAGGAGGGAGCCCATCTAGCCTCCCTAGGTAGGAAGTTTAAAAGCCCCTCCTCCATTGTTCCCAAAACAGAAGCCTTAGAGCTGGTGAGACTGAGAGAGGTGCCACGCTACCCCAGGATCTTAGCACCTGAACAGGCTGATATAGGAAGATAGGATCTTTCATATAGCCTTGATCTGAGCTTTTATAGTCACAACCAGGACTTTCAATTATGTTCAAAAACAAAATGGCAGCCAGTGGAGCTGTTACAACAAGGGGGTTATATGTGAGAAAGGTAGCCAGCCCCAGTTAACAATATGGCTGCTCCTCTTTCAGCCAAATGAAATTTCTAAGCACTTTTCAAAGGCAACCCTATACAGAGCACATTGCAGTCATCCTAAGGGGATTTAACTAAGGCATATAATAATATAATAATAATAAAATTTATTTCTATACCGCCCAATGGTTACCCAATCCGGGCGGTTTACAAGTTAAAACAAATTACAATGGCAAGATATCCCTCCCCCCTTAAAACAATATTAAATAGTGATACAATTAAAACATCAAGCAATATAAGATGAATTAAAAAATTAACAATTAACAGTTAAGAAATCGTAGCAGGTAATCACCTTGCTACTTTTGAAGAGGAGCCCGGATTGAAAGAAGGAGGGAACTGCCCAGGGCCGGGTCATTTAGTCTGGAAAGGCCTGCTGGAAGAGATCGTCTTGACAGCTTTTTTAAAACTGTCCAAAGATGTTAATTGACGGATCTCATCTGGCAGGCCGTTCCAGAGTCTGGGAGCAACGATAGAAAAGGCCCTCTGGGAGCTCATAGAGAGCCTCGCTCTCTGAGGCTCTAAAAGGTTTCTCCCAGAAGAACGGAGCGCGCGGGGAAGATTGTACGGGAGGAGGCAGTCTCTGATATAGCTTGGACCCAAGCCATTTAGGGCTTTAAAGGTGATACCCAACACCTTGTACTGGGCCCGGAAGCAAATAGGCAGCCAGTGGAGGGACCTCAAAACCAGAGTGATGTGGTCCCTCCTAGATGTACCTGAAACAAGCCTGGCTGCCATATTTTGAACTAACTGCAGCTTCCGAACCAGGCACAAGGGTAGCCCCATGTAGAGTGCATTACAGAAGTCAAGGCATGAGGTTACCAGTGCGTGCACAGCAGTCTCAAGATCCCTTACTTCCAGAAAAGGGCGCAGCTGGCATATCAGCCGAAGCTGATAACAGGCGCCCCTGACCGTCGCATTTACCTGATCTGTCATCAGGAGCGACGAGTCCAGGAGCACCCCCAGACTGCGAACACAGTCACTGGAGGAGAGTGTGACCCCATCCAGAACTGGAGGTTGCAACCCAATTCTTGGTTTTGGGGCCGCTACCGTGAGCACCTCCGTCTTGTCTGGATTCAGTCTCAATCTGTTTTTCCTCATCCAGCCCATTACCTCCCGAAGACATTCATTGAGAGAAGAGATGCCATTGGAATTTGAGGCCGACGAACGAGACACGGAGAAATAGATTTGGGTGTCATCAGTGTACTGATAACACCCAGCCCCATAACTCCGTATTATCTCACCCAGCGGCTTCATATAGATGTTAAATAACATCGGGGACAGAATAGCTCCCTGAGGGACCCCACAAGTGAGTTCCCTCTTACTGGAACTACAGTCCCCGAGCAGCACCCTCTGGGACTGTATCACCATCATGGCCAAAACAGACATTTCCAGACACCCCAGAGAAAGGGCAGCTATGCAAATATACTCCTGACCAACACAGAAATTAGAGCTAAATCCAGGAGCACACCCAAACTGCTTTTGAAACGGAAACCCCCAGCACTATCTTCTGAGTTTGCCCCCAGAAAATAATGGATCCACTGTAAAAATGGTGCCATTCCAGTAAAGTGGCTCAAAAGGATACTTGTTATTGAAAATTAGTGAGCTGATAGTATTGTAAACTGCTGAAAAGTCCAGCAAAACCTGACAGGGACACGGTTCTCCTATCCAGTTCCTGGTGAAGGTCACCATCTAATGTGATCAAAACTATCTTTGCCTGAAACCAGACTAGAATGGATCTGGATAATTCATGTCATCCAGGAACCACTGAATCCCAGTTGAATGGGAAACACAAGTCTCTTAGTGGCAAAGGTCCTGGCTTCTTTGAATAATCCAGTTGGTAGAGGAAGTCTCTTTCTCACATTGTCCTTATCTGTGTCCCAAGCTCAGGAACTGTACTTTTGGGCCAGGCCTTCAACACAGTGTCTGCACCCATAACCCTTCTAACAAAGGGCAACAGATGTCAATGTCTGGGTGCTGCTCACCCGTTGGATCACAGTACGCCCAAGCCTGTTGTATATGATGTTAAATTGGGAAAGTATGAATCATTTCAGCATCTCAACAGGGAGAGAATAATCTTAGGTGATCAGTAGGTGATCAGTACCAATTCTGGATCGACCAGTACTGTGTTCAAACCTCTGCTCCAGTTTTGCAACAAAAAAAATAGTATGCATTAAATTTCCTGCAGTGTCTGGGCAACTCTAACTCCACACAAGCTTCCATGTTCTATAGATCTACTAGTTCCTTGACATGTCTGCAGGCAAAACAAATGAAAGTATAGAAAGTATAGAAAGTATAGAAACCGTTTCTCAAAATTTGTTCACAGCAGCAACTGAGGAGGTCTCAGAAGGAGCCCAGAGCCTTGACCCCAGAAATGTTGTCTCTACCTCTGCTGCTAGTGGGGCCATAGCAAAACCCAAAATTCACCCTCACAGCATATTTGGACCCACCAATGGCACTCTGTCTCTAATTAGAAGACAACTGGGGGACTGCCACAGTTGGAGTTGTGCCCCAGCTGAGATAGAAGGTCATGAAGTGAGAATGAGATGTTTCACCTTTCTGCATGTTTGCACCTTCTGATACTGGGAGAACCTCTCTGAAAAATCATCACCAGTTCCTCCAGCCTCTTGACTCTAATAGGCAATGCAATCACATCTATTTTCTTACTCAGGATGTTTCTGCACCTCCCCTCCCCAAACTTTCTCCCCACTGACCAAGGTCCACTTGGTAAAGAGAGGTGAAAAACATCAGAAAAAGAAATCAGTGACCAGAGGAAAAGAGAAGGAGAAAGGGAGAGAGAGAGAGAAGTAACAGGATGTGTGTTGGGAGACAGAGAGAAAAATGACAGGAGCTGAATTTTCAGCGCCCTCACTTTAAATCAAGATAAAAGACTGAAATGGAAAATAACGGTCCAGAGAAACCCCTGGACGGCTTTGGGCGCTAATGGAAACACATGGCTTAAGGCTGTGGTGTTGTCAGCTTCCCCGTACTCTGACATTCCTTTCTGATAATCCGGCCTGCCATAAAATTAGAATAGCAAATACCTCTTGACAAAGATGCATGTTTCCCTCTATTGTGCCATCATAAAAAAAAAACTCCACTGGTGACTCGGGGAGCTGCAAACTTCAATTTAAATTTACAGTGCGGCGGAAGGAAAGTGATATGCACTCAAAAATTTTAATAACCTATTAAGTTACGACTTCAATTTCATTTTATGAATATTTTCCTTGGGGAGCACTGCTATCACAGAGAAAGATAGAAATTTAAAAAAGATAAATAGTGCCATTAATCTCCAACATTTCTCTTCCATTATCCTTGAAAATTAGGAGTTATTTTTGTTCAGATCTTCATGTAATTAGCTCCCTACACTTGATTCACTAGCCAGAAAATGACCATGTTCAGAAAATTAAAAATTTGTCATTAAGTGGAATTTAACATAATATCATTTATCTTTATCTATTCCCCAGCTGACAGCAGGAGCCTTGGAAGTGGTACAGGCTTCTGTGTCAGAGTGGAGAAGGAACTGCTTGACATCACAGGGAGCAGCAAAGAGAAGGGAAAAGGAGCAAGAGAGGGAAGCTTAGAGGAGAAGAGAGGAGGAAGAACAAAGGAGAAGAAGTGAAGGAGGGGATATATGCAGGGTACAGGGAGGACATGAAGGATAGTGAAGGGGAAAACAACAAAGAAAAGCAATTACCACAGGAAAGTGATAGGGGGAAAGACAAGGAAGCCATGGAGGTGGAGGGGATTGGGAAACATCTTGCAAAGAGCTGTCAGTGGTCCAGTTGAGTTCCTGTTCCCAACCATAGTCAGATCAAAGGGCAGGAGTAGCCCAACACTGTTTGAAGTAGTCCTCATGTACTATTGTTCCCCTTGCTAGTTTTCACATTAACTCCTTTACTTGTTTACACTCTGTCTTCTTCCCATGTTTGCTGATGGGGCACTGTGTTCAGAGGAGATGTATTCTACCATTTAATTTTAGTTATAGGAGTTTATCACACGGGACTGATTGTGTGCAGAGACTGGATTTAAACTGGGGGGGGGGAAAAACCTGCAAAAGTGAGTAGTTTTTCAAATGACGTTCGGAGTTAACCCTAACAGAAAGTAGAAAAAACGCAAAAACGGGTTGTTTTTCAGATAATGTTAGCGTTAATGAGAATTAACGTGACATTAACCCGAACAGAAACTAGACAAAACCCGCTCCTTTTTATTTTCAGAAAATCCTGAAAGTAAAAAGGGGTGAGTTTGTCTACTTTCTGTTTGGGTTAATGTGTGAAAAATTACTCACTTTTGCAGTTTTTTCCCCTGAGTTTTAAATCCTGTTTCTGCACAGGATTTTTGCACTTTGTCCCCATGTGATTAACTCCATAGTCTGCTATCTCTTACCAAACTTACATAAACTTTCCAGTTTTAAGAAATGGGGGTCTCTATCTTGAAGACTTATAAAACATTCTGGTGTTTTCTACAGAGTAATCTATGTATGTGGGGACAGAATTCCTGGAAATTATAAAAAGATACCACTGACTTTCCCCAAGCTCTTCAGACTCTGGATGCTAGAAGCCACATGATGACCAGTGTTTAGTGCTAATGGCAAAGACTGAGCGAGTCTTCAGGGTGGTGAAGGTCTTACCTCTGCTGAAAATCTGGAACACAATTTTCCAATAAATATGGATAGTAGGCTAGTATTCATGCCAACTGTTATGAAAACTATGTTTAATTCTTAAAGTCAGTAGAGGATTATATCCATGATTGAAACTGGCTTTTGATCCAGTTGAAAGCAAAAGAAGACATGATTCCTCAAACTCCATTTCATCTTTCACTTGCCTTTTTCCTGTGGCCCTGAACATACATCAAAGACTACAAGGAACTGTGTTCACAATTGAATTGTGAAGTGTAGGCAGTTGTCATTCTGGCAGAAAAGGGGTTGGAGGGTTCTGTGGGGAAGGCAAATGGAGCTTGGGCAATTTTTAGCTATCATATTCAAAAATGAGGGCTTGAGCAACATTGGGGTACTGCCAGGGGGCTTCAAAGGCTACATGTGACATTGGGGCTTTTCATATGACCTGCTGGCCATGCTTTTCCCACCATTACCTTAAGTATATATTGTATGGAAACAGATACGCTGATAAGCATGCTGATGGAATTAATTTCTTGGGAATTCCTTCAGGTACAAATTGTAAAGGGGTGTGAATAGTATGAAGTGAGTTAAGGAAAAGTACGGCAGTAAGGATAGCCCTGTTGTAAGAGTGAATGATCTCTATGAGACTTTCAGAGATAAAGAGATTTCACAGTGCACAATGCCATAATACATCCTGTTCCCCTCAACATTGAGTGAGTTGTAAACTGAGCTAGGTACAGACAATACAGATACTGTAGCAAAGAAAATTGAATTCTATGCATTCTTCATATTATGCACTTGCACATAATTTCCCTTGTTTTGCATTATTTATTTTCTTTATTTTCTTTATGTATTATGCAGTTCCACTTTTAGTTTGATTGTGCCAATAATACTAAGGAAAACTAAAGTCTCCTCTCCATAATTACTGGTAGAAATCTTCTGACTGCTGATGCTTTACCAGGTGTTGCCCACACAGTTCCAAATGCATCTTCGTGACCAGAAGGGCTAAAGACATATTTTTATTTTTATTTCTTTATTTAAGTAAAGGAATCATAGAATCATAGAATCATAGAGTTGGAAGCTGAACTCTATGTCTAAAACAACATCATGTGTGTTGTTGTTTTTCTGTGCTCTTACAGTATTATGCCATGTACATTTCTTCGGCTACAAATATACAAAACTATACATATACTTAGTGCTATAACTGCATTCATACACATTTATTGAAGAATTGGAAAACAGACTAATTAACATGCTCTGAATTTCACTCTCCTCTCACAGGTAGTCTGGTCATTAGCAGACATCAGAATTAGATTTTGTTGCCCTGTTTAAATCACGAAATGCATCTGTTGTCTACACATCCTGAGCTCTCTCTCTCTTTTTAAATGCTTAAGACATACACTTCTCTTTCTTACAGTTTCAGGTTTAAAAAATGACAATTATTGGCAAGCATTGTCCATGCCTTGCACACTACCTCATTGGGACTGGCCAAGGCCATGGTTAATCTACAGCAGCAGTTTTTATCTCAGCTAGGGACTTTGGTTAATGCCTAACCAGCTTTCCTGCCATTTTCTCATAGTCAAAGTGACATTACCTAAGGACTCATCCAAGTTTGGCTAGGTATTTGTGACCCTGGCAATTTAGATTATTTTTCCTCTCACAGGGTGATATTTTAAATTTTGAACATTTACAAACAGTCTGTGCAGCATCACCCCACCCGCAGCCCTGTAGAAAGTCCATCTCTCTTAAGTTTTTCCAAGGGCAGCTAGCAATGCTACAGCTATCCATCTACAGTGGGTATGGACCTCCCCTCCACAAGTGTACTACATATCACACCACTTTTGGGACCATAAAGAAAATCAAGATAGTTCTAAAGTTCTAAATCCAAAAGTCCTAAATATTTCTTTAAAAATTTGGCCAGAGAACTTTCACTGAACTAAACTGACAGTCTGGGTTGCCTTCCCTCACATGGTGCCCGTGGGATGTTTTGGATGACAACTCTGTCCTCTCTGATTACTGGCCTTGTTGGCTGGAGCTGATGGGAATTGAGATGTTTTTTTAAACTAAATTTTTTTAGTATTAGGGTTTTGGCTGTACAATCTATCCAATAAACCACTTTGGGTCCCATGCCAGGAGAAAGGTGGGATATAAATGGAATAAATAAACAAACAAATTATAATCCAGAACATCTAGAGGTTTGGAAAGGCTTGATAAGAGCATATTTGAAAGAGCTTAATTAACCTCACAGCATGTCCATGTTGCACAATGTTTCAGGAACCTCCTGATATATTTCTTTATAGACATGAGAACTGGTGTCTCATAGGCCTTGAACTTCTCAACAATGACATCAGGGCAAAGCTGTGGAAAGAAGCGATCTAGCACACACATGTATGAGGCTGCTGCTGGCATTGATGCCTCACTTCCCACCACTTCTTGTTGTTCCTTGCCTTGATCCATAGGAAGAGTCAGGTAATAAACAAACAGACTCTTTTGTGTGCTTCCTCTTTCCGGAGCTTTTTATCCTGCTGGACTGTCTTCCACCAATTTTAAAGACTAGGGTATCAGATATAAAGGTATACTCTTATATTTTCCTCCTCCCCTCTGTTAATATTTGTGCTACTCCTTTATTGTCCTCCCCCTCCATTTTTATTCTAAGTCAGTCACTTCCCACTCATGTTATCCTCTTTTCCTGCTCCATCTTCATTCTCCTTTAAACTGCTGCTTCTGCAGTCTTTCTCTCCCCCACTCCTCACATACATTCCTGCATTTCTGATCCTTTCTCCCTAGCTCTCATCTTCCCCCACCTCCATACCACACAGCCTTAAAGCAGGATAAATGAATATGGATATTGCACAATAAAACCTTCAGAATAGAGAGTTTTGTGCAAGTGAATGGCAGCCAAGCCTGAGAGACTGAAAATTGGATAAAGGGATTAAAACAGTAGCACATTAACAGGAGATTTAGAGTGTAATAAACTCATTTCATAATAATATGTGCGTTGGGGCCAGTAATAAATCATGGCAGAATCCCTCCTTTCGCAGTGCTGGAACGAGGCAGTGACCCGAATGCTGGGTAGGATTTCAGTGAGATGTGGATTAATTTCACAGGGTTCTTGGCTAGGAACTGAGCGGCTGCTGTGCCATTGCCATACAGCTGCTGCTGGCTGGCTTCTGTAAAATGCAAAGGCAAACAAATGAAGCCAAGCTGGGGCTCAGCAGAAATCTGTATGATGAGTGAAATGGTTTAGGTGGCTAGAGGCAAGTGCAGATGTGTACAGATGTGCAGAGGCATGTCTCAGTCACCTTTCTAAGGTGGTTGGCACATATCCATTGAGTTTGCCTGATCATCACAAAAGACAGGGCATCCCTTAACTTGTCTCTTTAGTTCACAATCATTACCATGGAATTAAAAAAAAAAACACTAAATGACATTTGCTTTTTGAGAACATTTATCCAAGAAAAGGCCCCAAACATCGTGCTGAGAAGACAGAATAAACTAAGAAAACTAAAAACAACTCATTCAGTTATCTGCCAGATCTCTGAAGCCATTAAGATGACTTCTTTACATTGTGGTATTTTATTGTTGTAAGCCGCCCTGATTGCTTCTGCAGAGGGGCGGGATAGAAATATTATTATTATTATTATTATTATCTGATCAGCAATTAATTTATATTTTATTTTACCACTTGATCATTCAGAATGGGGATGAAAACCAAGTGCAGTCAATAATTTCCTGAAATCATGAAGTTGTAAGACAAGCAAGATAAGGAAGCTGGCAGCAGAGTTCATTAGGAAAACCAAATGAAAATCCCCCCCCCCCCATTACCGTATTTGTAAGCAAAGCTGGAAGGGAAAGACTGAAATGCCCCACTGTGAAGTTTTCAAAGAAGTAGCCATGTTAACAATTCTGAAACTGTGGATGGCATTCCATTCCATATGGCTGAGATTGTGTGGTAAATTGTGTCTCTTGTTGATTATCTCAGTTTGGCCACAACAATGAAAGTATTCTATGTAGAAATCCAATTCCTTATTCCAGCCTCCTGGAGGGGTCCATGTAGAATTCTTCTTTTGTAGTGCTGAAAACACACATTAGTGTGTTGGTGCAGTGATCATTGTTATATGATGTAGACTGAGGTGAAAACTGCTAAATCAAATTATATTCACAAATTCCAGTCCATTAGTAGAGGTATAGACAAGGCCAATGGCTCCATGGCACACTACATATATGTATACAAGAGTCCTTGCTACTGCACATATAACAAAACAAAAAAACTTTTCAGACTGATACATCAACAGTAATTGGCATCAGTGAAACCTGGTGAGATGAGTCTCATTGATTGGACTACTACTAAATAGTGGGGTATAACCTATTTCAGAGAAACAGACCAAACAAGAAGGGAGGTGGAGTAACATTATACATTAAGGATGTGTACACCTGTGAACAGAACCATGACTTAAATCTTGGAAGCCAAACAGAGAGCATCTTGGTTAACTTTAAGGGGGAGAGAAACATGATGCGGCAGTGAGGGGTGTACTACAGACCTTCAAGCCAAACTGAGGATTTGGATGATGCCTTCTACAGCAGAGGCAGACAAGGGGACTTGGGGTGGGTGTGTTTGCACTCCCCCCTCCCCTCTGGAACACCTGGCCTCTTGGAGAGCCTTCTTAAGGACGCTGCCAGCCCGACCATCTTGGCTACAGCGGAGGCAGAGAAGGGGACTTGGGGTGGGTGTGTTTGCACTCCCCCCTCCCCTCTGGAACACCTGGCTTCTTGGAGAGCCTTCTTAAGGACGCTGCCAGCCCGACCATCTTGGCTACAGCGGAGGCCGAGAAGGGGACTTGGGGTGGGTGTGTTTGCACTCCCCCCTCCCCTCCGGAACACCTGGCCTGACGTTTTTGGAGGCTGTAGAGGTTTGTTTTTTATCACGCAGTCCTCTGAAGACCAGCTGAGAGGCCTGAGCCTCCCGCCTCTGCGGCTGTCAGGAGGAGCACCGGCGGCTACAAAACGCCGCCTGACAACATCCTCCCCGCGAGCGGGGGCATTTTTGGAGGCTGCGGAGGACTGCCTTTCTACTTGCAGCCTCCAATGAAAATGGCCCATGATGTACTCTGATTAGCCATCCACGCAGCGAGCGGCGGAGTCCTGGGGCCGTGGAGGACTGTTTTTCCCACCTTGTAGCCCTCGGAGGACCTCAATGATATTGATAATCATGTATTTTTAAATTGTATATTTTTAATCACTGTTATTTAATTTGTTAGTATGTTTGGGGGGGGGGGGATGAGGGAAGGGATTTGATTCTGATTTATTTGTTTTGATGTTTTGAATTGTTGTACGCCACCCCGATTGCCTAGCAGAGGGGTGGGGTATAAATAAAAATTATTATTATTATTATTATTATTATAACCACATATTCAGAAAGGAGAGATGTAGTGGTAATGGGGCATTTCAGCTATCCTGATGTTTGCTGGAAGTCAAACTCTGCCAAAAATTTGAGATATAACAAATTCCTCACTTGCCTTGCAAACAATCTCATTGTCCAGAAGGTAGAAGAAGCAACTAGAGGATCAGCTATTTTAGATCTGATTCTAACCAATGATGATGATCTGGTTAATGGAGTGGAAGTGGTAGGATCCTTAGGTGGCAGTGCTCCTGGAGTTTGTTATGCAGCGGGAAGGGGAAGCCAAGCATAGTTAGACATGCATTCTAGACTTTAAGAAACCTGATTTTAATAAACATAGGGAAATACTGGCAGTGATACCATGGTCAGGAATACTAATAGAGAATGGGGTTCATGAGGGATGGGGGTTTCTTAAAAGTGAGATATTAAAGGCACAATTTCAAACCATTCCAGTGAAGACAGAAAATGGGAGTGTCTAAAGAAACCAGGATGGATCTCTAAAGAACTTTCAACTGAGCTAAGACTCAAAAGGGATATGTTCAAGAAATGGAAAAAGGGTGAAATAACCAAAGAAGAATTCAAACAAATAGCCAGTTTATGTAGGGGGAAAGTCAGAAAAGGGAAAACACAAAATGAGCTAAGGCTTGTGACAGAGGTTAAAAACTATATATATATAAAAAGGCTTTTGTGGTTATGTCCCATGCCAGATGAACTTTATCCAAGGGTATTAAAAGATTTGGAACTCACAATCTCAGAACCACTGGCAATAAGCTTTGAGAAGTCCTGGAGAAGAGAACTCCCAGCAGACTGGAGGAAGGCAAATGTTGTCCTCATCTTCAAAAAAAGGAACAAAAAGAGGACCTGAACAATTACTACCCAGGAACAATTACTACCCAGATTACTACACATCAATACCAGGGAAAATTCTAGAACAGATCATTAAACAGACAGTCTGTCAGCATTTATAAAGGAAAAGTCAACCTAGGTTTTTCAAAAGTATGGCAGACTAATATTGTCTCTCTTTTTTTGATAAAATTACCAGCTTGGTAGATGAAGCCAATGCTGTGGATGTAGCGTATCTACCCTAAATTTACTTGCTTTTTTGCATGGATATCATGGGGGACAGGAGAGACCCTCTCACAGCCTCAGGAGTTTACCGCATACCATGCAGCTGCGGACAAGTCTACATAGGGACCACCAAACACAGTGTACAAACACGAGTCAAGGAACATGAGAGACACTGCAGACTGGGCCAGCCAGAAGAATCAGCAGTAGCAGAACACATTATAAACCATCCTGGGCATAAAATGCTGTTTAAAAACACTGAAATTCTGGACCATGCCAACAACGATCAGGTCAGAATGCACAGGGAAGCCATCGAAATCCACAAACACTTGGATAACTTCAACAGGAAAGAAGAAACCCTTAAAGTAAACAAGATTTGGCTACCAGTCCTACAAAATAAGAAAATCAGCACTCAGCAAATGCAAATGGGAAACCAACCAGGGTCACGGGCTTTCCCAGCAGACAATAGCAGACAATCTCCTTGATTGCATATCCTCCTACCCTGAAGCCATGCCATTAACAACAGAACAATACCTATTCAACACAGAACAATACACAGTTTACATTAAACCACTCCTCCCTACCCAGGGTCTCACAGTATATAAAGACCCACTCTCTTCTATTACAGTATTCTCTGAAGATGCCAGCCATAGATGCTGGCGAAACGTCAGAAAGAAACTCTTCTAGAACATGGCCACACAGCCCAAAAAACCCACAAAACCCTATGGATGCCAGCCATGAAAGCCTACGACTTCACATTCCTCATTTATTTCTCTCTTGGCATTCCCTTACTCTCTCCACACCCTTCCTGTCCTGCTTTTCACTCTCTCACACACACCACTTCTTATGCATCTCCTTTTAATTATACAGTTCAGATGAGATGGGTCCAGAGAAGAGTGGCTATTTTAGATATTTTATTAGTAAAACCTCAGATTCCACAGGCTGTAGTTGGGATCCCACTTACCTCTGATCTTTGCAGACCACTCTTCTTTCTTGGAGGTGATGAGGTAGAAAGAATGCAATAATTCAGTTGTGCAGAAAAAATATTCAGCATGTGCTCAGATATTCAAAAAAATTCAAATTAAGAATTATCCACTCTGGATTTGCTGACAGATCTTTGTAGCTATCCACATATTGCTGTGCCTGCAGCAGATTAGTGCCCTCTAACTGAAATTAATAATTTTATGATTGAAGTGTATTTGTTGGTGGGGGTGGAAAGAAAACAGAGATGCAGATGGGTAACAAACTGAATTGGTGAGGTTATTGATTCTCTGCTTTGGGTTAGCATTTCCCAACCTGAAAGTTCCCAGAAATGTTGGATTCCCACTATTTCCAAGCTATGATTATGTTACAGGCCTTGTGACCTGTGTGGGAAATAATTCCAGATTTGAGGTTGAAAGCTTTATAAGGATAAACAGCATGAGCCCATAATAACATGTGCTCCCCTAAGATAAACAGTGACAACCTCCATGCTATTCTCTCATTGTCTAATCCCACACTGCCCCCCATGAGTTAAATACCAATAATGTAATTAATTAATCTGTTTTAGTTATTAATGTTTAAGATAGTGATTTTTCCCATTTCTAACATTTAACATTAGTGAATTAATTATGATACCAAATATTCAAAAATGTGATCCTTTAAAAAAAACAAAAAACCTTAAAATCTTTAAACCTTAAAGATTAATGGATGGCATACATTTTCATGTGCATTTGATGAAAAGGGCTCAGTCTTTTTGAAAGCTTATGCCATAGTAAGTTTAAGATACCACAGGGCTGACAGGTGTTTAAAATGTATGTTGTATTCCATTTTTGTAACATTTGCATAAACCTTAAGGTTAAACTTTTTATTCATTATGTCCATGGAAAAGCAACAGCCTACCTTGATAAGCATCTAAGGTCTACAAGCCTGGGACCAAGAACATAATGATACAGACTCAGATGAAAAGCAGACAAGCACTACAAATTCAGCTGTCTGCTCCAGCCTGCATAAGGGTTACAATTTTCTATAGCTGCTATGTCATACATAATCACTGCTATGTGGAAAATATTAAACTCCAATCCATACAGACCAATTTCAGGGGAAGATGAGAAAAAAAATCATTCCCGCCATCTGCCCATTTGAACAGGTTGAGGACACTGAAACCAAACAAGGCATAAAACTGCCATTGGATGAACATCTAGTACTCCCTGCATCTGCCTGTGAAAGGCAGATGTCCATATGTGGGACTTGTTTACATGCACATTATGGCTGCTGTGCAAAGGCTGCTTGTGTATAGTGTGGCATGAACTCAGAGGTCCCAGCTCCTTCTACAGGAGAACAGAAGTTCTAGACAAATCATGTAGGATTAAATTTGGAGTGGAAATTGAAACAAACAGACAAAAATGGAATGAGAGGAAAGCCCACCAATTCAATATTTCTGAAAAACTGAGTAAGGCGGATATGAATGTTTGCAAATCAATTTAAGCTATGGACATTTGTTTACACTTTGCTCCAATTTGGTTCAACCCTGTAATCAACCAATCAATCAATCAATCAATCAATCACTTTATATATACCCTGCCTTTTCCCCAAGATCAGGATTCAAGGTAGCTGGCAAGATTTTATTTTATTTTTATTTAAAAAAATAAAATCACATGTAGCTAAAAACATATACAATTAAGATTTAAATTGTGTTAAACTGCCTATAAAATTAAGGTGTTTTGTGATGAGAGTACTATCAGTTAAATTTAACATTGTAATGGCACTGAGTTCTAGTTGTCAGAGTCAGCTGGGAGTGTGCAGGTGCTGGACCAGTGGCTTGGAAAGGGCCAATGAAATGAAGCTGAATTCCAATAACACAGAAGCTTTGTGGATTGGTGAATCCTGAGGCCAGGAACTGAGTAAGCTATCTGCCCTGAATAAGGTTGCACTTCCTCTGAATGAGCAGGTGCATGTTTCTGGAAACCCAAACAGACTCTGTGGGAGTGCTTGGTACCAGTATCAGCTAATCTGAGAGCTGCAGCTTTTTCTGGACAGGGACAACCTAGCTACAGCAGTTCACACACTGGTAACTTCACAATTGGAGTACTGTATTCCACTCTCCATTGGGCTGTCCTTGAAGATGAATAGGAAACTGCAGTTAGTACAAAATATAGCAGCAAAGACTGCTCTAGCTGCACTGGGTGAAAATTTGCTTTCTGTCTGAATCAAAGCACTGAACAGTTTGGGACTTTGATACTTGATTGAGAATCTTTCCCTAGGACTGAGGGCTGAAGCAGGCAGGGCACTCATCTATGTCACACCAGAGAGGCCACAGAGTATGTAAGGACTTTTTTGGCTGTGGCACTCACCCACGCCCAATGGTGGAATACTCTCTCCTTGAAGGTCTGACAGGCCGCAATGTTAGTCTCTTTCTGACACCAAGTCACTAAGAACTATGTTACAAAGGTGTTTGTTCTGTGTAACATTCAGACATGATTTGACTCAGGAAAGCCCAAAGCTATAGGAAAATAAGTTTACATAAATATTCTTACATGTTATCTTCTAACATTTTTTTTAGTTTTGTTTCCCTCCTAGTGGTAATGCACTTACAGAAGGCTCTATACACCCAGGTTCCATAGCATGGACCACCAGATGCTGCTAAACTGCAACTCCCAGCATTCCTCACTATTGGTTGCTTGTTAGGCCTCTTGGGAATTCTAGTCCAACAGCATCTGGATTTCTATACCCATTCATAACATAAGACTTCTTCTCAGACTGCTTTGGTTTTGAGCCTTCCCTCCTTACCAAGCAAAGCTGAAGCACAGATTAGCATAACAGCCTACCATGCCTACCATTTTATCATCCATTTTATCTTCACTTTAGAGCTTAGCACTTAACAAGCTGATAGCCCACATCCAAGATGATGGAGAAGAGGGCAGACCATCAGCAAGCCAAGTTATAAAAAATGATCCTACAGTGGAGTTAGGAAACATGCAGTCCACAACCAAGTTAATTGACTGACTGACTGACAGACAGACAAACAGATAGATAAATAGATTTATATCTCATTTTTTTCTCAGTATAGGACCCATGGTCGCTCAGCATATTTAAACAAAGTACAGTTAAAAAAAACATTAATACAAACATTTTTAAAATATATTAAACAAACTGATGGCACAGTGGTTAAATGCCTGTACTGCAGCCACTCACTCACAAACCACAAGGTTGTGAGTTTAATCCCAGCCAGGGGCTCAGGGTCGACTCAGCCTTGCATCCTTCTGAGGTGGCTAAAATGAGTATCCAGCTTGTTGGGGGCAATTATCTAACCATTATAAACCACTTAGGGAGTGCTTAAGTGCACTGATAAGCAATATAGAAATGTACTTGCTATTGCTATTGCTATAATTTATTAAGAACACAATTTTGAAAATGGTTAGAACACATTTAAAACAAAATAAAGGAACAGCACACTCCATTAAAAAAATTCTTCTGACACATGAATTAAGATCCAAAGGCCTGCCTAAATAAAAAGGTCTTAAAAGCAGGCCAACCAAATCTCCCATGGGAAGGAATTCCATCACCTTGGGGCCAGCTACTGAAAAGGTTCTCTCCTTTGTCCTTACCAAACATCACTGTGATAGTGGTGGGACTGAGAAAAAACTCTTCCCTGAAGATCTCAAAACTTAAGCAGGCTCATATAGGGAGATACAGTCTTTCAGATAGTCTTGGACTCAATCCCAAGGGCTTTAAATGGCATATTCAGTACATTGAATTCTGTCCAGAAGCAGACTAATAATAATAATAATAATAATAATAATAATAATAATAAATTTTATTTTTACCCCGCCTTTCCATGGATATGATCAAAGCAGCTTACAAAGAGTTAAAACAATAAAAAAGTTAAAATTGCTACAATATAAAGGTTAAAAACATCGGTGCAGGGAAAAGGAACAGGAATCAGACAAATCACAAATATCAGGGGCAAGAAGTGGGGGGAAAAAAGTTACAAATAGTCCGGGGTCAACAAGAAAACACGTGGGGCAGAGAAAGAAAAAAAATACCATTACTTAAGGTGGAAATGCCAACTGAAATAGATACGTTTTTAGATTTTTCTTAAAAGAGACTAGTGATGAAGAGGAGCGAAGCTCTGCGGGAAGCTTATTCCAGAAGGAAGGGGCGACGATGGAAAAAGCCCTCTGAGAGGTCCCCACAAAGTGAGACTTGGGGACCTCTAGCAGATTAGTCCCAGATGATCGGAGTGTGCGGGGCGGATTATGTGGGGAGAGGCGGTCCTCTAAGTACCCTGGGCCCAAGCCATTTAGGGCTTTATAGGTCAAAACCAACACCTTGTATTGAGCTCGGAAGTGAATAGGCAGCCAGTGAAGGTCTTTTAGGATAGGTGTTATATGGTCCGACCTGGAACTACCAGCGACCAATCTAGCTGCCATATTCTGCACCAATTGCAGCTTCCAGGTTTGGTACAAGGGTTGCCCCATGTAGAGCGCGTTGCAGAAATCCAATCGAGAGGTTACCAAAGCATGTACAACAGTTTCAAGGTCCTTACGGTTCAGGTAGAGACGCAACTGGTGTATCAGCCGAAGCTGATAACAAGCACTCCTGACCGCCGCATCCACCTGGGATGTCAGTTGGAGCGACGAATCAAGGAGTACTCCCAAGCTGCGCACTGAGTCCTTCAAGGGGAGCGTGACCCCATTCAGGACCGGATGACAAATCTCGCCACCTGGAACTGGGGAACCTATCACCAGTATTTCCGTTTTTCCTGGATTCACACTGAGTTTGTTCTCCCTCATCCAGCCCATTACCGACTCCAAGCAGGCAACAAGAGGAGAGATGCCATCCTTAGTTACTGCATCAGTCGGAGACATAGAGAAGACTATTTGGGTGTCATCAGCGTACTGATAACACCGCACCCCGTGTCTCCGGATGATCTCTCCCAGCGGTTTCATGTAAATGTTGAAAAGCATAGGGGACAAAATCGCTCCCTGAGGGACACCAGATGTAAGGGCCCTCTTATCGGAGTGACAGTCCCCCAGCTCCACCATCTGGAACCTGCCCGAGAGGTAGGACCGGAACCACTGCAGAGCAGTGCCCCCGATACCCAGCTCCCTCAGGCGGTCCAGAAGGATACCATGGTCGATGGTATCAAAAGCCGCTGAGATGTCCAAGAGCACTAACAGGGACACGCTTCCCCTGTCCATGCTCAGACGGAGGTCATCAACTAAGGCAACCATGGCAGTCTCAACTCCATAGCCCGCCCGGAAGCCGGTTTGAAATGGGTCCAGAAAATCGGTGTCATCCAAGATCGATTGAAGCTGGAAAGCGACTGCTCTCTCGATCACCTTCCCCCAAAAAGGTAGCAGTGATATGGGCCGATAATTATTGTGAGTCAGGGGGTCTAAGGAGGGCTTTTTAAGCAGGGGTTTAACCACTGCTAATTTTAATTTGGATGGAAACTGACCCTCTCTTAGAGATGTATTAACGATGCGGTGCAACAATGTTAACATCGCATTTCCCCCCTGAGCTGCCAACCATGAGGGACAGGGATCAAGGGAGCATGTCGTCTTCCTAACACTTCGAAGGATCTTGTCCACTTCCTCGGTACTGACAAACTCAAAATGATCCAGTATAACAGGGGCCACGGACGCTTCGGACACCTCTCTAGGACCTGCAGGAATACTGGCGTCGAGATCAGCCCTTATCCGAGAGATTTTATCCACAAAGAAGTTGTTAAATTCGTCACAGCAGGCCTTAGATGGTTCCAAAATAGGGCTCAGGGAGGGGGGGAGCTGAGTTAGCTCCCTCACAACCCTGAACAGCTCTGCAGGACGCAACTCCGCGAACGCAATACGTGCAGCAAAGAACAAATTCTTTACTGCATCTATTGCCACTCCATAGGCTCTTAAAAGACAAGCGCTGATATTTCCGCCAGTTACGCTCTAGTCGTTGCACAGCCCGCTTCTGTTCCCTGAGGTCTTCCATATACCAGGGTTGTTTATTGAAAGCAGGCCAGAAAGGACGCTTGGGAGCGATGCTGTGTATAGCCCTGGAAAGGTTAGTATCCCACATGTTAGTCAGGGTGTCAACAGAATCGCCGTCAGAGCCAGCCGTATACCCCTCTAGGGCTTCTTGGAATCTTTTGGGTTCCATCAGCCTTCGAGGGTGGAACATCCTGATAGGTCTGCCACCCCCGGGGGGGCATAAGGTAGAAGCCTTGATTCGAGCCTCAACCAGGAAGTGATCCGTCCATGACAAGGGAGAAATGTTAGAAATCTCTACCCACAGAGCCTCCATGTCTGTACAGAAGATCACATCGAGAGTATTACCAGCGCAATGCGTCAGCCCTGAGACTAATTGAGACAGGCCCATGGCTGTCATGGTAGTCATGAACTCCCGAGCTGCACCTGTTGGAGTATCACTGGCCTTGAAAGGGATGTTGAGGTCCCCCAGGACAAGGAGCCTAGGGGACTCCAACAGCAGTTCTGAGACCAGCTGCGTCAACTCGACTAGGGAGTCTGTTAGCGCACGGGGTGGCCGGTAAACCAACAAAATCCCCAGACTGTCTCTGGCCTTCAGGGTCAGGTACATACACTCGATGTAGTCTGTTTTCCGGACTGGGTTCCTGGTTAAGGAAAGGGTGTTTTTATGGACCAATGCAATACCGCCCCCCCGCCCACCTAACCTGATTTGGTCCTTAACTGAGTACCCGGCAGGGAGGGCCTGGGCCCACACTGCCTCACCCTCAGGCCCAAGCCAGGTCTCAGTAATGCACGCCAGGTCGCAGTTTGTATCCTGCATAAGATCGCAAATGATGTGGGTCTTATTTTTTATGGACCTGGCGTTGCACAGGAGCAGAGACAGGGTTAGTGGTACGACTGGGCTGACCCTCAGGCCTCTTTGGTTAGGAGAGTGGAAGGAAGGAGAGATAGATATTATGCATCGATCTCTCCTTCCGTTCTTACACAAATCCACTTTCTTACCTCCATACCTCCCCTTGCCCCACACAACCTCAATGGGAGCTCCCATGGGAATGGAGGGAGGCTGCCTCATCAGCTGCTGGGACTAGGCAATGATGGCTCTTCTCTCCCCAGAATCCACAGTGGTGGCAGTTGGAATGGAGGGAGGCTGCTTCACCAGCTGCTGGGACTAGGTAATGATGGCTCTTCTCTCCTCCAGAATCCACAGTGGTGGCAGTTGGAATGGAGGGAGGCTGCCTCACCAGCTGCTGGGACTAGGCAATGATGGCTCTTCTCTCCCCAGAATCCACAGTGGTGGCAGTTGGAATGGAGGGAGGCTGCCTCACCAGCTGCTGGAACTAGGCAATGATGGCTCTTCTCTCCTCCAGAATCCACAGTGGTGGCAGTTGGAATGGAGGGAGGCTGCTTCACCAGCTGCTGGGACTAGGCAATGATGGCTCTTCTCTCCTCCAGAATCCACAGTGGTGGCAGTTGGAATGGAGGGAGGCTGCTTCACCAGCTGCTGGGACTAGGCAATGATGGCTCTTCTCTCCCCAGAATCCACAGTGGTGGCAGTTGGAATGGAGGGAGCACTCAGTGAAACTGTTTCAGCAGAAGATATATATGTTCCCTGTGACCAGATGTGGTCAGAGTGCAAGTTTCATCAGCCCTAGTCAGCACAAGCAATAGTGAGACTTGCTAGAAGCCACAATCCAACAGCACCCAGAGGGCTGCATGATTCCCACCATTGACCTGAGGCTTGTGTGCATGTGTGTATGGCAATCCCATTATCCCACCTTTTCTCACCTTGTAATGGCAGCTGAACTACTACATAGGGGTGGCTAGAAATAGTGGCCCACCAATAGCACTACCTTTCTGTAGTGATGGGATTGCATGCTTCTGTGAGGCAAGAAGCAGATGGCAGCAATGCTGCTGATAGGGTCTCCTATGTCAGACAGGCTTTTACTGAGGAGCCAGACTAAATGGGCCAAAGAGCTACTGGGCAGCAGCAGTAGTGTGTGGGGGAGAGTGACACTGGCAGAGGATCTCTCAGAGACAATGGCAGTGGCACCACAGCTAACATTTGTTAGTACTGTGCAGAAGTAGGTATAGTAAACTTTTTTAATGTCATTTAACCATGAACACACTATGATAAGAGAATCCAAATGAAACAAGAGATAGTGCCAAAAGACTGAGACTCCCAGATCAGAATGCACTGTGAACTACTGGGATACAGCAGAGGAGAACTACAAGTAGCATTGGGCCTAATGACTGAACTCAAGCCAAAAGGACACTCAGTTACTGACATGCTCAGATACAAAAGTCCAAAGCTACACAAATTATAAGAATGTGGAATGTAAGAAGCATTAATCAAGGGAAGCTAGACATAATAAAACAAGAAATAGAATGTATGAACATTGCAATACTTAGAGTGAGAGAGCTAAAATGGCCATGAATGGGACATTTTGAGTCAGGTGTCATGTTCAGGTAATGAAAGAATAAGAAATGGAGTTGCGCTTATAGTGAGGCGAGATATAGTCAAAGGATATAATTCAAAGTCTGACCAAATCATGTCATTAAGGCTCCAGGGAAAACCCATCAATATAACCATAATCCAAATCTATGCACCAATCACAGAGCCAAAAGAAGAAGAAATTAAAAGTTTCTATGCTGGAGTCCAGAAATTAATCATAAACCAAAACAGGACTTCTTGTTAATTATAGACAGTTGGAACACAAAAGAAAGAAGCAGAACAGAGTCAAAATATAATAGGAAAGTTTGGACTAGGATCAAGAAATGAAGCAGAAGAATGACTGCTAGTTTTCTGCAAGGCAATAATTTGTTAATCGTAAACAAATTCTTCAAACAACCACAGACCACTGTATGCATGAAAATTACCAGATGGCCAATATAGAAATCAGATAGCTTACATAACTGGAAACAGAAGATGGAGAAACTCCATTCTCTCTGCAAAAATGAGGCCCAGAATGGACTGTGGCACAGGCCATGAATTATTAGTATCAAAAATTAGAGTAAAGCTAAAGAGGACCACTAAACCAACCATCATACCAAAATACAACCTGAAGAATATCCCAGCAAAATTTAAAGATAAGATGAAAAATAGATTTGTAGTGCACATTGACAAAGAGAAGTACTTCAATAAGCAATAGAAGATGACAACAGAAAAGAAGAGCAAGAGACCTCTTCCATAAGTTCTGAGAAATCAAAGGGAAATTTAAACTGAGGGTGGGAATGCTATACAACCAGAAGGGCAACATATCGTATAGACCAAGATGAAATAAAAACATGATGAAAACAATATATAGAAATACTATATAAAAGAGATGACAGGGTGAAAGATTAATTTGTAGATGAGCTATATGAGGATGAACCTCCAATTTTAGAAAGCAAAGTGAAAGCTACACTCAGAGCACTTGGGAGGAATAAATCATCAGGAATAGATCACTGCAGTGACAGAACTGCTTCAGTTTACAGAGACAGAATCCACTCTAGTTCTAGTTCTAACTAAAATTTGCTGCTGATTATGGAAAATAAAACAATGGCCCACAGAGTAGAAACATTCAATATACGTTCTAATCTCTCAAAAAGAAGGCACAAAAGATTGTGGTAACCACAGGACCATTGTGTTAATCTTTCATGCAAATAAAGTAATGCTTAAATTTCTACAGCAAAGACTTCTACCATATCTGGGGTGAGAAATGTCATCTGTTCAAACTGGGTTCAGGAAAGGAAGAAGCACTAGGGATCACATTGTAAACATACGTTGCATAATGGAGAATACCAAACAATTCCAAAAGAAAATCAGCATGTGCTTTATAGATTATAAAGCCTTAGATTACATAGACCATAGATTGCATAGAAAAGCTATGGACTGCTCTTAAAGAATTTGATTGCCTTTTTAAAAAATATATGTCATGAACTTATAAACAAATTAAACACATTATATATAACAAAATACAATACATTACACTAGACTACGCACACTAATACATAAATTTATTCGCTTCCCCTCCAGCCTAACCCACCCGCAAAACAAAACAAATGCCAAAAAAACCCCACTAAAAATAACACTTGACTTCCTACTGCCAAATCCAATAATATAAAACTGAATTATAATTATATCATGAGCATCTCTATAGTACCAATACCATTCATTACCACTTCTGACCTAAAGTAAAAAGACATAGCTCTGGGCAACAAATCCCACACACATAGTCTCCTCATTTTTCTGTTTAATATAAAACAAAAATAATTCCAAATCTTTAAAGATTTCTCTTTAGTCAGTGTTGCTAGCTTATCCATCTCAGCCATTTCAAAGATCTTGATAATCCATTCTCCTTCCAATGATATTTCTTCACTTTTCTACTTCTGGACTTATAACAATTTTACTTTGATAATTACATAGTACATCACTTTAAAATTAATTCCAGTAAATTTATATTTGCTACACCTAACCAAAAAAAAAAAAAAAAGCTCTGTTTTCAACTGTATTTTGCATTTTAAAATATTTTGCATCAATTTCTGAATTTCTTTGCAATACCTCTTGTCTTTATTATGTGGCACCACATGTGGTAGAAAGTACCTTCATGTACATCACATTTCCAGTATGCATTTTTTAAAATCTTTTATATATCTTAGACAATTTAGCAGGAGTCAACATTTGATCCTACTCACGTACATGTACTCAGGACAAGAGGCTACTGTTAGAACAGTAAATGGAGAAACAGAATGGTTTCAAATTGGAAAGAGGGTCAGGCAAAGCTGAATACTCTACAGCAGGGGTAGGCAATCTTTCCCCTTTAAGGGCCGAGGGACTTCAGCTCCCAGAAGCCTCAGTCATGTTGGCCAATAGTCCCATGTTGGCCAATAGCTCCTGGGATTCTGGGAGCTAAAGTCCCTCGGCCCTTAAAGGGGAAAGGTTGCCTACCCCTGCTCTACAGCATATATGCAAAAATTATATACAAAGCAAGAATAGATTCAGTGGAAAAAGGTGTGAAAACTGGAGGAAGGAACATCCACAATTTAAGATATGCAGATGATACCATACTACTAGCAGAAAATATTAAAGACCTGGAACAATTACTGAAGAAAGTCAAGAATGAAAGTGCCAAGGCAGGTTTAATACTGAACATTTAGAAAACCAAAATAATGACCATGGATGATTTACCTAAGTTTAGATGATGAAGAAATTGAAATATTTTAAAGATTTTCCCAACCTTGGATCAATCTTTAATCAGAATGGAGATTGCAGTAAAAAAAAATCAGAAGAAGACTAAGACTTGGAAGAGGAGCTATGAAATAACTAGACAAGATCTTGAATTGCAAACGTATTTTATTGGACACTGAAGTTAGGATTGTCCATGCCATTGTATTTCCCATCACTATATATGGATGTGAGAGCTGAATGGTGAAGAAAGCTGATGGGAAGAAAATCAAGTCATTTGAGCTGTAGTATTGGAGAAGAGTTCTCTGGATACTGTGGACTGTTAAAAAGACAAATAAATGGGTCCTAGAATAAACCAAGCCTGAACCTGGCTAGAAGCCAAAACAACTAAACTGAGGCTGTATAGAGAGATCTTGTAAACTAACTGAAAGAAAGAAATTGGCAGCATGAGCTTTCATAGATGAAAGCCTGCTTTCAGTTAATCTCAAAGATACTACAAGATGTCTCTACAACTGATTCGACAGACTAACATGGCTATATCTTTGAATTCTAAACTGAGGTTGTTATATATTGGTCATATTATGATTTGTGACTCACTAGAAAAGACAATAATGCTAGGTAAGGTAAAAGGCAGCAGGAAAAGAGGAAAACTAAATTACAGGTGGATAGATTCAATCAAGGAAGCCACAGCCTTGCCTCTGCAAGATCTCAACAGGGCTGTTGAGGACAGGGTGTCTTGGGGATGTCTCCTTCATAGGGTTGCCGTAAGTTAAACTTGACTTCAAGCAGTTAACACACACACACATATATATCCAGTAAAGTCCTCCAGTCCTGGGCAGGGTCACGCTCTCCATTAAGGACTGTGTTCGCGGTCTGGGGGTGCTCCTGGACTCGTCGCTTCACATGACAGATCAGGTGAATTCAACAGTCAGGAGCATCCGTTATCAGCTTTGGCTGCTACACCAGCTGCGCCCTTTCCTGGAAGTAAGGGACCTAGAAACTGTAGTACACGCACTGGATATCTCACGACTTGACTTCTGCAATACACTCTACATGGGACTACCCTTATACCTAACTCGGAAACTACAACTGGTACAATATATGGCAGCCAGGCTGATTACCGGAACACCAAGGAGTGATCTTATTACACCTGTTTTAAAATCCATCCAGTTGCTGCCTATTGGTTTCTGAGCACAGTATAAGGTATTGGTGATGACCTTTAAAGTTCTACATGGCCTGGGTCCAACCTATTTAAGAGATTGCCTGCTTTCATATAATCCGCCCCGCGCCCTTAGGTCCTCTGGGAGGAAGCTGCTTCAACCGATAAAAACTAGGAATAGAGATATGAGGAAATATGAAGGGGTGGGGTGGGGTGACGATGACCTCCCAGAGGACATTCTCTGCCATGGCCCCCAGATTGTGGAATGTCTTGCCGGAAGAGATCCATCAGATAACCAGCTTAGATGGCTTTAAAAAAGCTGTCAAGACGGATCTCTTCCGGCAGGCCTACCTGGAATAAACCATTCATTCAGCTTGGTCTCCATCCCACCCCACCCTGTCATATTTCCTCATATCTCTATTCCGCCCCAGAGTGCCTATTGTTTTTAACTTTGCTTACTGTTTTAATTCTTGGTTTTAACTGATATTTGAATTTAATGTATTTTAAAGGGTGGGTTACAATGTTTATTTATATGGTTTGTTGTTTATTGTTGGGGTAGTTTATGCGTTGATTTTAGATGCAAGCTGCCTTGATTGCTACGGCGAAAGGTGGGGTATAAATATATTATTATTATTGTTATTATTATTATTATTATTATTAAGTATCATACACTTTCTGATCTCAGGACACAGACCTAAAATGGACAATCTACAAAATGGCTGCAATCTCTGAAAGATAGTTCAGGAATTCTTCAGCTAACTTCCATCTACTTAGGATGTGTTGAAGTACCAATGCTGTGAAGTATAAATTAAAAATGGGAGGACGAACATAAATTTCCCAGAGTAGAATGAGGGCATTTGCTCAGTGGCAGAAAAGCTGTGCAATGGTCTTCTGTCTTCCTTGGCTTTGGGAGCATTTCAGACTTTGTGCTCTGCTTGTGGACTCCCAGAGGTCATTCTGTTAGGTCCTGGGGTGCTAGATCATATGGTTGATTCCTGCAGAGAAAGAGGTTCTCTTGTGTTTTTGTGACAATCTTGCTTACACAACACAGGACAAAAATTCAGGCTTTTCTCCAATTTGAAGACTAACTGAATCTGATGAGAGTAAAGAAAGGGGAGAAGACGAGACTCCCCTCTTTTTTGGAAAATGGTCCAGGTTCTTGGCAACAGTTTGTATTAAGCCAATATTCTTCCTGCCTCGAGTATGGTATAATGTGTCTCCCACTCCCAAACTTCATATTTAGAGCAATGGTGGCAGCAGCAACAGCTCAGTGAGAGTCACATCAATCCCATTCCCAAGGGTACAAACCAATTTCTCTTGTTTTTCTGCCCGTCTTTCTGGCTGAACCTCCAGCAGCCTTCAATCCCATTAATCCAAGCACTGCCGGCAATGACGAAGACTGATTTCACCGGCAAACGATCAATTTGTATCTCTCTTGCGCTCTCTCCCTCTTTTTCGTACGGATGTACAAAATATCATGAAAAAGGTGTTAGAGGTGATAGCTGCACAACGGTGAAATAATAGAGTAATAAGGCAATCCACTTTTGACCTTGCAGGACAGCTAATTCATCTACCCATCTATCTTAATTATTCTCTGAGTTACAAAAGAGAAACTGCACAATTCATTCATTCCATGATGACAATTCCATTTTCCACCCCCAGGAAAGCACCATCCTTCCTCAGAAGTGATCCTGCCACAGGACGCATCCCTTGTGCAGCTCAGTCATACCTGAACATATACACAAGCCCTTTCCTTGGGTTTGATCCTTAACCTGTGGACATGTAGAGACATCTCCATGAACCTCTGACTAGAGGAAAGTCATGCCAGGAAAGTAAGACTAGATGCAGACAAAGAGATGACACAACCTAAGTGCACAGCTACAGAGGCCAAATAAAATGGTCTCACCTAGTTCTCACAGTGAACTGTCCAAATGATGTAGGGGATGATTGGGGAGGAATCTGGACCTTTTCATTGGTAGTTGCTGCAGATCAGGGTAGCCTGAAGGTAAATTGGATTTTCCTGTCAGTGTAGATGTGCCCTAAGATTTAAGGTAAAGGGGTCAGGCAAGGCTCATCCTATCACCCTATTTGTTCAGCTTTATATGCTGAAAACATCATAAGAAAAACAGAGTTAGAAGGAGTGAAGGTAAGAGGAAGGAACAACAACAACAACAACAACCTAAGGTATGTGGATGACACAATAATACTGGCAGAAGACATCACAGAATTGGAACAGTTACTAAGGAAGGTCAAAGATGCAAAGACAGGATTAATGTTGGACATGAAGAAAACTAAAATAATGACCACAGAAAAATACATAAATTGAGTCTAGACAATGAGGAACTTGAAGTAGTCAAATAGTTCCTGTTCCTAGGATCAGACATTGACCAGAGTGGTAACTGCAGTCAAGAAATAAGAAGACTAGGCATGGGTAGGGCAGCTGAAGGACTCAGATAAGATCCTGAAGATTAAAATATACGACTGAGCATTAAAGTCAGAATCGTCCAGGCCATTGTATTCCACATTGTCATATAAGGATGCGAGAGCTGGACAGTAAAGAGGGCAGACAAAAAGAAAACCAACACATTCAAGATGTGGTGCTGGAGAAGAGTGCTTAGGATACCACAGCCAAAAAGACAAACAAATGGGTCTTTGAACAGATCAAACCAGAACCCTCCTTGGAAGCCAAGTTGATCAAATTGTGACTATTATACTTTGGCCACATAATGAGAAAGCATGGATCTCTAGAGAAAACAATAATTCTAGGAAAGGTAGAGGGTAGAGGCTGGAGAGGAAGAGCACAAACCAGATGGATAGACTTAATCGGGGGGGTCACAGGCATGGGTTTGCAGGGCCTGAACAGAGTAGTGGAAGATAGGGAGTCTTGGAGGTGTCTCATCCACAGGGTCGCTATGAGTCAGAGTCGACTCAAGGGTAGCTAACAACAACAAATTACAAAAGCATATATATATATATATATATATATATAGATTAAGCAGCCAGGAGCATCATGGCAGTACAGTTCCTCAAGAAAACAACAAAACATATCACCCAGTGCTCCCCTCCCACAAGTCCTAAAGGTTTACAATTAATCCTGGAAATGATGCTTTTTCAAGTAGCCCTCTTTAAGACATATAGGTCCTCTGAGCCCAAAAAATGCACTTGCCAATGGGCTCATCACAGTCACATGTTCTATGATCATATGCCTTATATTTTTATCTTGATACTGCTTTCCTGAGTAGCAATTGCTGCCCTGTCTTCATTCTTCCCTGATGGGGAAAATGATGAGAACTTCTTCTTTCTGCATACTTGAGCTATGTGGAGAGGGGGGCAGTTTTTTGCTCCAGCAACTCTGACATGGAAGCTGCACTTCTGGCTAGGGTCGATGGTCTCTGCCAGATGATTGATGGAGGATATTATGACTCATTGAGCATATTTGATCACCTTTGATACTGGCTTCCATGAGATTTCAGTTAAATCGTTACAGTATCTTGCTGGAGTTTGCAGAATGGTGCCGTTCTGGTCAAACTGCAGAAGAGCTAGCATGTGGTACCAGGCAGGTTGCTGCATTAGTATTAGAAAAACTATGACTTTAAAGCCATACTCTGCAAGGAAAGTCATGAACTGGCATTGGGGCAACCATTAACTCCCAGTGTAACCTGCTTCACAGGAATGTTATGATTATAAACTGTAAAATGGCTTTTTAAAGTCCTTTATATGCCATATTGAGCTCCTTGGAAAGAGTAAGCAATTTAATTAGGCCTGGCCCTCTCTTGAATCACTCAATAATGCTCCATTCTTTCCATTTTCAAGATCTGTATTAAGCCACTAGACAAGATGTGATGACACCAAAGAACCCGTTGTTGTCACTTAACTGTATAGCTCCTGAGTGAAGAAGCTTCTAAACTTGGTCCTGCAGTCTCTGTGCTGCTGTGACTGGGAGTGGATGCTTCTGGGATATCAGAAGCCAAATCTAAATAAGACAAAAATACAGAGAATGAGAACCTAGC
Organism: Phrynosoma blainvillii; assembly: GCA_026167975.1. Classification (NCBI taxonomy): domain Eukaryota; kingdom Metazoa; phylum Chordata; class Lepidosauria; order Squamata; family Phrynosomatidae; genus Phrynosoma; species Phrynosoma blainvillii. The sequence goes on along the minus strand of JANUYF010000003.1, from coordinate 154,063,957 downwards.
TGGTCTTGCAATGCAATGCAGTATGGAGTCATCCTTTATACACATGAATCAATAGACCTAGTTCATATAAGACTTTAGATACATAGTAGAGTTCTATTTTAACTAAACTGAAATTTGGAGGCTCTTTGGAGAGGTCTGCTTGAATGAAATACTGGACAAATCTTGAGGAAAGACCTTCAGGTGGATGACGAGAGAGTCTTGTAACTAGTTATTTGCCCACTGTCTTTTTGCACTGTCTCCTTAACTTATGTGGTGGGAGGAACTCAAGCAAACTGATGCTCAAAGGAAGTGCCAGCACTGATGAACACTGCCAGGATGTTCATCACAAGAAAATTGTTGGTGGGCCAATGAGCAAATGTCATAGAATCATAGAATTATAGAGTTGGAAGAGACCACAAGGGCCATCCAGTCCAACCCCCTGCCATGCAGGAACTCCCAATTAAATGTCCAATCAGTAAAGAGGGAAGGACCAATTAGAGTTAGGATGGTGGACATGAGGGATGAGAAAACCTATCTGTCTTCTTATAGAGGGAGTGGCTAAAGCATTGGAACCAAAAGTAGTGTTTCAGAAGTACTTGGATTCAGGGTCTGACAGTGTAATTTCTTTTTATAAGTGTGCGTAACATTTCTTTCTATTCCTTCCTTCTTTATTCTACATTTGAGAGTGTTAGCCTAAAAGGTGGGAGACATTGGGGGTCTCTACCAGCAATGCCAAGGTATCCTTAAAATGTGAGGAAATTATAGCTCAGAGGAGGCTTGTGAGAGGAGGGTAACTGTGGGGATCTTTTCACCTATGTGTACCAGTACTAACTACAGAGCCTACTCCTGTTCCAATAAAATAATTATTTAATCTGGAAATATGCAAGGGAGCACACAAACATACAGGAACTGAGACAAATTTAAGAATCATACAAGGCTACCAAAAACAAAGGTGTGGAAGGATGGATAGAGAGATGTCAGAGGTTGAAAAGGGTGATAGTTACTAATCCTAAGGAAAGATCCATAGAAAATGCAGTACTGTATCCAATACAGTTTAAAGTGGCTCAGACCTTAACTTGGGGTTACACTGAGGGATCCTGGTTAGTGAACAAAAAGACTAGGACTGAGGCAGATATTTATACCCCATTTATACCCCAATCCAGTAGAACCTTTGAGACTAACTTGAAAAAATTAAAAAATGTAGATTGAAGTCCATTTCATCATATGCCTTTTATGCTCAAACAGGCAAAGGACAAAGTTAAGGAGTAAACATGGGGTGCTTCTGCCTTTTTGCCAACCACCTTTTACTGAGCCCATTCACCCTAAGGCCAACGTGCCCCCATGGAGAACAAGAGTTGTATATCTGAGCAGGATGATACTGAATGCCACAAAGTACCAGAAGAAGAAAAGGAAGTGAGGAGGTATGACAACAAAGACTGAGAAAGGTGGAGTAGGCAATAACCATAGGGTCTTTTAGGCCTTAAGCTCCAGCAACAGAAGTGGAGAAAACTGGGCATTACTACTTTCCTTTGTGGTGACACTCCCTAATTGCTGCACAGAACCTACTTCAACACCCTTTTGGGAATCATCGAAGGAACCCTCTGTGAAAAAGGAGAAAGAAAAAGACTTTGATCTTTGTCCACTGAAGAGGCAGGAAAAGAATAATTTTTAAAATGCTTATCCCTATGGAGTGTTTCTGGCTCTTTATCATTAATAAAAGCTTCCCTTGTCCCTCAGAAGACCATACACTTTTTTGTGCGTGTGAATATAGGAGAGTACAGTGACCTGAGAACCCACATGGTAAATTGATTGCATCTCGGCTCCAAATCTGGGAACATTCTTAGAACAGGTTGCAGCACAGGTAGAAGTTGGCAGCAGAAACACAAGGCTGCAGTTTGCTGTTTTACATGGTTGTGTTCAGCGGTATAAATGCATGAAGTGTTTACCAGAGTTGGCCACCTTCAGCGCTATATGTCATTGGCATGTGAACTTTCCATGTGGCACTGGGGGAAGAGGAAGCTGCATGGAAAAACAGTAGCAGGGTAAAGAGAGAAAGGTCTAAATCCAAGTGTTATTAAATTAGTGGGAGCTTGTTAAGTCAAGTTAGGTAAGATCCATTTAAAATTTTAAAAGGGGGGGGGTAATCTGTTTTAGTATGTTACTATTGTTTATTGTTGGGTTGTTTTATCTATGTTAATGATGTGAGCTGCCTTGATTGCCTAGGCAAAAGGTGGGATACAAAAATAAAGTTTATTATTATTATTATTTAAGACTTCCCTTAACTCCTCCATATGACCTGATAGACAGGCTTTGTGCTTTCTCTCTGCACTCGTCCTTCCACATTTGTAGCTATGACATTTGCGGATTTGATTATTCGTGGATTTTATTAATATGTTATTTCTAGGAATATCTAGGTCCTCCAACACAACTCTATGGTCAACTTTAACCAAAAGTCTCACTGAAGAGATTCCTAGAGATTCCTAGAGAGAACACTCCACTAAGCATTTGTAGCTCCTCCAGTACAATTCTATGGTCAATGTCTGGCAGATGTTGACCACAGAGTTGCACTGGAGGACCCAGAGATTCCTAGAGAGGTGTTCTCTCAGATAAAAACATCACCTTCCCTTTCTTCTGTTTTATTTTTATTTTCTGTCTATATCAAATCTCCCTTTTCTGGGCAAGGTGATTGACAGGGTGATTGCCTCTCAACTGCAGGCAGTGTTGGATGATACAAGTTATCTAGACCCATTTCAAACAGGCTTCAGACCAGGATATGGAGTTGAGACTGTTATGGCTGCCTTAGTGGATGATCTTCACCTGAGCATTGACAGGGGGAGTGTGTCCCTGTTGGACCTCTCTTGGACCTCTCTGCAGCATTCAGTCCCATCAACCACGGTATCCTTCTGGAACACCTGGGGGATCTGGGAATTGGAGGTACAGCACTTCAGTGGTTTCAGTCCTATCACTCAGGCAGGTTCCAAATTTCTTCATGCCTTCAAAAACAGCACCAGCTAAGGATAATGTTCTCCTTTGAATGAATGCCTGGAGGAGGTAATGGGCCACAGTAAATGTGAAGTGTGTGGACCACACCAGGTGACACCCTAAGGAGGGGTGACACCACTGTTCCTCAAACATCTACTTTGGGGCAAGAAGAGGCTGTGGCATTCACCTGTGTCCCTTTAAAATGCTGAAGAGATGGTGTGAGTGGAGTGAGGATTAGTGGGAAGAGGAAGGAAAAGTTAAAATTATTGGGGAAAATTGATATTTTTTTTACAAAATATTTTTTTAACATTACATTTTACCAAATTTTCACTTCAACCACATGAAACTATGTATATATAAATGCATTTAGGATGATCATATGATATTTTAATTTAAAGATATAATTTTAATTTTGCTAGTTGTGTAGAGAGCCAGTGTGGCATAGTGTTTGAGTGCTGGACTGCAACTCTGGAGACCTGGGTCCAATTCCCAGCTTGGCCTTGAAACCCACTGGGTGGCCTTGGGCAAGTCACATTCTCTCAACCTTAGAGAAATGCAATGCCAAACCTCCTCTGAACAAATCTTGCCAGGAAACCCCCCTTAGGGTTGTTATAAGTTGAAAATGACTTGAAGGCAAACAACAACAAAGAAAGTTATTTATGTCATAACTGTTACCATTACAGTAACATTCAGCTGCCCCGATTGCTCGTCAGAGGGGCAGGATACAAATTATTATTATTATTATCATCATCATCATCATCATCATCCAGGAATTATGATTAATATGTAACATTAGTACAAAAAACATTACTAGGGATTTGTATGGTGTAGTATGGGAGAAGAGGGGTGACACCATGACTTACTGCACCAGGTGATGCCAAACCTAGTGATGTCACTGATGGGCTGGATGAGGAAAAACAAACTGAAGCTAAATCTAGACAAGACAGAGGTGCTTACCTGTCAAAGGTTCTAACCTCAGTTTGGAGATTTGTCAACCAGTCCTGGATGGGGTTACACTCCCTTTAAAATACTGTGTTCACAGCCTGGGAGTACTTCTGGATCCATCATTCCAAATGACAGCTCAGATGATAGCTCAGATGCGAAGACCAGGAATGCCTTCTATCCACTACAGCTGAGCTTGAGGACCTAAATATGGTAGTGCACATGCTAGTAACCTCAAAGCTGGACTTTTGCAATGCACTGTACACTGGGCTACCTTTGTACCAAGTTCAAAAACTTTAGTTAGTGCAAAACATGACAGCCAGGTTGGTTACTGGTACATCTATCTTCAAATACTAAAATCACTCCACTGGCTGCCAATTAGTTTCTGGGCAAGGAACAAAATGTTGATTATTACCTTTAAAGTCCTACATGGTTTGGGTCCAGGTCACTTATAGGATCTCCTCCTTCCATATAATCCACCCCATACACTCAGGTCCTCTGGGAGACATTTACTTCAACTGGCCAGGATTAGACTGGCAAATGTCACCCAGAGGACCTTCAGTCACCTCTAGACTATGGAATGACCTACTGAAAGAGATTTGACAGCTGAATACACTGTCTGAATTTAAAACAGCATTAAAGACCAGCCCATCCAGATTTTTTTTTAATTATGAATTTTAAATATAGATTTATTGTTTTAATACATATTTGATTAATTTGCTCTTTTAAATTGATTTGTGCTTTAACTGCTGCTGTGTGTTTTTAACTGTTGATGTATATTGTATACATCCACAGGGAGAGATCAGTAAGAATTTACTTACTTTTACTTACTTCAGTTGACATGTGTATTTTTTTAATCTTATCTGTTGCCTTGGAACCATACTGAAGAGTACTCCTGAAGTTGTACTGCTTCCAAACTGATCTGTGAACTATTATTGGTAACATTGCTGCCTCCCTTGCTATCTCCAGAAATACTCACCTGCCTTTGTCAGCCCAGAGCTTGGGGGAAATTTACTGATTTGTTCTTGAATTACTTATTTATTAGTTCGCCTCTCCATATGGCTGAACTCCAGAAACGTTCTGATTAACACTGCAGTTTTACTTCCACTTTAACAAATTTAAGTCATGAACATTCATTAGAGCATAAGGTGGCTCCCTCTTCCAGATTCAGTAAAACAGAAGGCCTCAGGATTGGGAATATTTGCAACAGCTGAAGAAGATGGAAATCTTGGCCTAGTTGTTTTTTTTTAATATTTCTGGTTTTTATACACTGTGATTAACTATAGCCTTACAAAATCTAGAACAGACTTGTCTCAAGTGGTGTTTCTTTATAAAGAGAAGAGGAGGAGGAGGAGAAGATAATCACAGTGTGGAATGAATGTAGAGAACTTTATTAACAAGGCTTGTGAGGTGCCAATGTTATTTGTGAAAAACTTTTTGCCTCAAGTCTTGTAGGTTTATTTTTATTTATTTAATCTGCTGATAGTTGTTGTTTTTGTGTGCCTTCAAGTCATTTCCCCCTGAGACAAATCTGTCACAGGGTTTTCTGGGGCTGAGAATGTGTGACTCACTCAAGGTCTCCCAGTGGCTTTCCATGACTGAGAATCAAACCCCAATCTACAGTCATAATCCAGTGTTCAAACCATTACACCATTCTGGCTCTCATGCTAGTAATACAGTAATAATACAGCTTCATAATTATTTAAATAGAGTTCCCCAGACTAGACATAATCTCAGTGAACATGACATTGTCATGTAAAGGCTTCACATACAGTAGTCCTCCAAGAGCTACAGTCGATGTATATCCTGATCTAGCATGTGAGACTGGTGTCCATTCTATCCCTTGCTGCTGCACCAGTGTAAGGAAATCTTCCTTATATTTTACTCCCTCTCCCACCCCATTTAAGGTGAAAGGAGGATAATCTACCCCCTGCTTTCATGAGAAATGTAGCATTTTGATTAAAGTGGTATTGAAATTTGGGGCATTCAGTTACTTTTTCAAAGCAACAAACTTTCAGCCAGATTTGGAGACAGGGATGGTGTCTGCATGGATCAGAACAGTTCAGGAGCAGTACAGAATATTCTGGCCCCAAAGATGTACCAATGTCCCCTACTACTTTGGGCACTCCATTGCGCTGCTAAGTGGCTGTTTACACATGTGTCCCACTGTGCCATCTGATGTCAGCTCTGCTGGTGCAGGTTGCTTGATCTGATGTCAGAAGAAGGTACCTAGTATCAATCACATGGCTGGGCACCTCATTCTGACCTGAGTGAGTAAGTTGCATCAGTGGCAGCAGCAGCGACTGGCACAGCAGGATGCATTGTAAACAGCCACCTGGGATTGCTACAGAGAGCTACAGATCTTCTGGGAAGATCTGGAGCAAAATATGATTTTTAAAAATATTTTAAGGTTATTATAGAGCAGGTTCAGTGCTGAACTGGACATACTTGGTCCAGACAGTTCACACTAGAACCGTGTATTGGGCCCTGCGTCATGAGGACTAATCGCCATGGAATTGGGGTGTTATTTGGCCCATGATGTTATGGCCAGGGATGCTATTTTAGATACATTTTTGAAACATATATTTAAGCTTCCTGTTGTGTTCAATAGAAACTTCAGCCCCTGTTTCCCATCTTATCTGCATGAAATTATCAGGCATTCTACTATCCCCCACCCAGAAGGATTAAACCTGCCATATATAGATAGGAAGGCCAAAGGCATGCCATTATATGAGTGGTTAAAAGGGGTACACAGGTACAATTTTAAAAGGTGAATAGCTGGAGTCTAAACTAAATAAACTTACCAAGTGGCTCACCACACATACAAATGTCTACCAAAAAGAGATTGTGGCCTCCCAGAGAGACTGAGCAGCAGACTGAGCTGAGATCCAGCTAGGCATGCATAGCAACAGAGAAGCTGCTCTGCTTTTGCACATAGTAAAACAGCAAAAGGAAGCTACAGACCAAGAAAAGTAAATCATGTGTTACCCACTTTTACAAATTCCATCTCCTTGTTTGAGTAATGGGAAGTTTTGTGTGGGGTGATATAAGGTTGCTATACCGCCAGTTTGGCAGGATTTTTCTTGGTTTCAAGGTATGCCACACAGTGCCTGTTGAACTGGTCATCTGGCCTGAATCTCTTGTAGGAGCCATGATATGGAGGCACTCTTCTGTGAAACTTTTCTAAGCAACTAGTCTGCCCATGGATTTCAGATACAAGGAATGAGAGACAGAATGGTGTGGTGTCTCAGTGCAAGTAACAAACGAGGGGTGCATTGTAAGCACATGAGGTGAGGTGAGGGAAGAAGTAGGAGGGAAGGCAGAATGAATGGTGTGGGTAGCAGAGTGCAGGAAGCAATCGGGGGGGTGTTCAACAAATACAGCACAGATCTTCAACATCAATATCTTTTACTTCCATTGTAAATCAATGATTTTTTCCCCAAATTCTTGCAGGACTTAAGTACATCTTTAGTAGAGTTTTTGTTTATATTCCTTCTCTCTCTCTCTATGGAAGACAAATAGGGAATTATATTGTTGTTGCTGTTGTAATATCCATTCAACAGATTATAAGGTCATATATAAGACAGCACAGTAGAAGACTACTTTGAATTTCTGCTTTGGATATCATGGTGCCTCTTCTTGGGCCTCATACTCAAACACATTTTTCTAATTTGTTCTGTCTCAAAGTTTGGTAGTATTTGTAGTTCTTTTGCAATCTCATTAGCATCTGTCAAAACTTGTTGAAAACCTTCATCACATCAGCAGTACACAAGATAATTCTTGGTCATTTGCAATTGGCATGTAGCGGAATTTACACCAGCTGGCTTGTAAGATTGTAGAAGCTTGCTTGTAAAACGGACTTTAGAAAGGATATTGTACCATGTAACAAGGTAGATTACAAATTTGAAGTTACAAATTGCACCAGCAAGGGCCTTACATTTCTTTGAAAGTATTGTTTACATATGGTACAGGACCAAGATGACAGAGAGCCAGCATGGTGTAGTGGTTTGAGTATTGGACTACAACTCTGGAGATCAGGTTTTGAAACTCCCTCTGCTGTGGAAACCCACTGGGTGACCTTGGACATGTCACAGTCTCTCAGCCTCACAGGTAGGCAATGACAAACCTCCTCTGACCAAATCTTGTCAAGAAAATCCCATGATAGGTTTGCCTTAGGGACTCCATAAATCAGAAATTACTTTAAGGTACACAACAACCACCAAGATGATATCTCACTGGATTCAAAGCATTGATCTAGCTCTCCCATCTTGTTTTGCTCAATTGTTTAACATTTATGGCCCAGCTGGTGTAGTGGTTTGAGCATTGGACTATAACTCTAGAGACCAGGGTTCAAAATCCCTTGTGGCAATGAAAACCCACTGGGTGATCTTGGGCAAGTCACATGCTGTCAGCCTCAGAAGATGGCAATGGCAAACCCCATCTAAAGAAACTTTCCAGGAAAACTCTGTGATAGGTTCTCCTTAGTGTTGCCATAAGCTGGAAATGACTTGAAGGCAAACAAGTCACACACTAATTCAAGGGAATCTTGCAGTACCTTTGAGACTTAATTGTATGAAAGAAGTTGTAGCACGAGCTTTTGTAGACTCAGTCTACTTCCTCAGTTGCATGGAGTGAACTGATGCCCAGAATGTCACCATGATATAAGGTGAAATTAGATCTGCAGAACTGCATTGTCATGATGGGTGTGTGGTCTGTGTGACAAAGCCAGGACATCTGGAGATTAATGTCCTTGAAGAAGCCAGACACTTAATTGTTTATTGGGATACACCTGTGTGTATGTGACTAAGCACAATGATGTAATGTACAATGATGTAATGTATGAGCAACCCTGCACTGAGGTTGCATCAGACAAGGGTATATAAGTCCCACTTAGCTGTAATCATGTGTGGGTTATTGTAGTTGTGGTGTCGAGGAGAGTCAGCTCAGTTGGTGTGTGTATAGTAAGTATATCAGAGAGTGCTGTATAGCTCTGTTGCTGTTGAGCTACTGAGGAGGAAGAGAGTGTATTGCTTCCATCCTGGAACTCTTTTCTGATTCTTAATTTGTAAATAGTCTTCCTGATCATCTGTAAATAAATTCCTTCACAGTGAGCTGTCCAGTTCTGCTTCCTGATTTCTAAAGGTATCTCAAGGTCTGGTAGAGATACTGAAAATGACATTCATGCCTCAACCTCAGAGTGACACAGGAAGGACCTTTATAGACTTTATGAATACTCATGGAAATGCAAAACTGATGAGTTTGGTAATGAGGTGACAAAATGAGTTATGTGTAAGTAACAGTTATGCCTAAATAACATGACTTATAAGAATTTGCCAACTTGAATTTGAATAGATGCTGAGAAATATATATCTGTTAAACCAAACTGAAGAAACTGATTCCTTCCAGACAATATATAGCTGTATCGTTGACCACCAGATTAAAGAGTGTGTATTGCAGGGTATAAAAAAGGCAGGAACCAGGAAATCTGCAAGTTGAAGCTCTATCTCGATCTATGCCCTTTTGGTAAACAGGTCCATTTCTGAATAAATGCAAACATTATTAACTAATAACATCATTGTTGTTCCCTATAGAAGGATACATACGTTGAATAGCTTAGAATCAAATTAATTATAAACATTTTCAAGTTTCAAGTTTCAGGTAAACCACTGTTAAAAAATTAACACATGTAAATTTTTCCTTGAATTTAATTTGCTTTCTATGGAATAGTTATTGAAGTAATGAATTTGTGATTGGCCATAACCCATGGCATTTCTTTTATGAGATTCCCCTCCTCAATAGCCATTTGTAACAGTGCCCATGACAGTTTCTCAAAAATTCAAAAACCCAGTGCCATAGGCCAAAAAAGTTTAATACCTGTGGCTTATGTTTGAATAGCAGATCAATTGGGTAATGGGTATCATATAAAGCTGCCTTTTAGTTGGCTAGATGCTAGCCCAGCAGTAGTTTTCTAATGTCTCAGGTGTAAAACTATATTTGACCAGAGCTGGAAAACATATTGTGCACTTGTCCACAGGTAGCTGGAGCAGATAAAAGTACACATTATGCCAATCCATCTCTGACTACTCGCTGGTGGCAAGAAGTGGAGGTTCTAGGTCGGAGAATTGTTAGAAGGAAATTACAAGGAATCTCAGCAAGGTACAAGGGAGGCCAGCTCCTAGCCCAATTTCTTGGTAAGAGCCACACATACTTTGGAGGCCATTCTTCACATACTGTAGGAATAACCAGGCAAAAGGACTGGCTGTACACAAAATCAGAGAACAGAGCCATGGCTGTTGAATTGTCTACCCCCTAGAGATTTGCCAGGCTCCCTCACTTCCCATCATTTGATGAATCATATATACCTTTTTTAAAAAATCCCAATGTTGAAACAGTCAGTCACTGTTTTTGTGGTGTTCTTATAATGCTTTTGATGTTTTGGAATATTTGTATAAATAGCATGGCTGTCTTTTAAAAAATGGGGGAACCTAAAATAGGATTAGGGCTGACATTATACTGGGGGATACAATTTGGCATTTCAAGGGTTCTGGAGTTGCAATTTGATTGGGGGAGCAAAAGAAAACTGGGGAAGGTTGGAGATGGTCCAGGGATCATACAGGAAGCCCTGGAGGGCTGCATGTGACCCACTTTGCCTGCTCTTGTTGCATATTGATATTTGTACTATTTCTGCTTTTTATGTTTTATTCTTGTTCCTCCCTTATCAATTTATTTCTTTGTTTTCTTGTTTATTACATTCTAGTTCATTGTACATTTCTGTAGCAAATATTTTAATTAAAAAGCTAGATATAAATAATACCTGAAGTTAATGTATCATTATTTTGCAAACCCACAAAAGAGAAAAACACACTATCAAGTCCACCTGTGAGGAATTCCACTTTCTACTCTTGCTCCCTGCCCCCACTCCCAAATTGCAATGCAGATTTCAATGTTTCCCCATAAAGATAGAGTTGCATGCAAATAAGTTGAAATTCAGTATTCCCTCAGGCCTTTCCAACCATTGTTAAAAGTAAGACTATATATATATATATATATATATATATATATATATATATACCCCCAACTAAATATGAGTGTGGGGCAATAGCTAAAAAGCCAAGGCAATTGTAGGTTGCATCAACAGGAGTGCAGTGTACAGATCAAGGCAAGTAGCATTGCCATTCTATCCTGCTTTGGTCACACCTACGCAGAATATTGTGCTCAATTCTTGGCACTATAGTTTAAGGAGGACGTGCTGGAAATTTTTATTTATTTATTTATTTATTTATGGGATTTACATCCCTCCTTTCTCCCAAATAGGATTCAAGGTGCACCAGAGAAGGTAGTTATTTCATGTATTTATATATTTAGCTAACATAGTTATTTAAATATCCTATTTTATATAAAGGGTTCTCAAGGCAGCATGAAATCAGTTGACAATCAATGTAAACACTTTGAGGGGGAAATTAAACAGTGCAAGATAATTTAGATAGTCTGAAAATGTTAAAATGTGACAATTTAAAACATAATGTTTATGTACATATAGAGTCCATTGGATAAGATCATTTGATTCCAAAGCCTTTAATAAAATGTCATATTTCAATTGGTATTGGAAGAAAGCCATGTTGCTGCCAACTGAGCCTCCAAGAGAAGGGCATGTCCAAGATGAGATGTCACAGCTAAAATGAACCAATTGCAGTATATTGCTGCCACTGGTGGGAGACAGAAGATGGCTCCTTCAACAGGCTTCAGTTCTCCAACAGGCATATGTAAGAAAAGGCAGTTCAAGTTTCAAGCTTTAAATAGTATCACAAGTAAAACTGAGTTCAGATTGCAAACATATTGGCAGCCAGTGAATTTTTTTAAAAACTGATGCTATATGATTTCTTTATGACATTCTGATCAGCAAGCTATGTACCTGTTCCTCTAGGGGAGTTCAACCCTATCTGGGTTCCAGGAACCATCAATCCAGAGAGCTTCCATCTCATCAGGATTCATCTTCTTCACTGCCCACGTTGCCTTGAAGTAGACCTTCAGGTTGTTTTTAGTCCATTTTTGGCTGGATTATGAGTTTTTCATGACCATGGCCCTGGTTTCTGTTCTACTCATTTCAGCAATATCCTCCAGCATTTCATATATGAAAATAAGGACAAGTGTAACCAAACATCAGAGTATGGAAAAAGTAATTAATGAGGAAGAACACAAAAGCTAGGCGAGGCTGACCCTGCCAAATCAGGACAAAGCAAAGCAAAGCAGCTTCATTTATATACCACTTCATATCGTGCTATGGGATGTCTAAGCGGTTTACAACTGTAAGCTCATTGCCCCCCAACAGTTGGGTACTCATTTTAGCGACCTCAGAAGGATGCAGGCCTGAGTCGAGCCTGAGCCCTGGCTGGTATTGAACTCGCAACCTTGTGGTTTATGAGTGAGTGGCTGCAGTACAGGCATTTAACCACTGCGCCACCAGTTAGAGGTCATGTTTCATAACTAGTTTCCCAGAAGAGCTGAGGGCTAGTTTGGCTCCAGACGGGGGGGGGAATATTTATAACTGATTGTGCCTACATTTTCCCCACTCCTGAAGATGACCATCTCTTCAACAGTATTATGTGTGAATGTGACAGGGAAATCCCAAGAGCCATTGGGAAGCCATGCAAATGTATTACTTTCCTGAGGAGCAGCATATTAATCCACCCTGAGCTCTCTCCCTGCAAAAGCTCAGAGTCTCACTGCGTCTAAACCGCACCAAAGGTCTAGAGATAGATCTTCCACACCCAAGTCACCATCATTCTACCCAGCAGAGAAAAACAAAGTATTTCCTGAAATATTTAACCTTGCTTTTCGGATGAAAATTAGGTCTCCATAAAAATTGCTAAAGATCAAGTCCTGTATGCCTCCAGAATCACTTTCAGCTCAGGATATTTGTTGCTAAGTCTGTCTGAAGTATCTGAACTGAAGAAAGCTGGAGGGCAACACACACCCTGTTGCTCTTCCCAAGGGGCATCACTAGGGTGTGCATGGAGGTGTGTGTGTAGGGGTAAAGACTGCACTGTGTGACACCTCTGGGGGGGGAGATGGACACTCAGTGGGGTGGTCATTCCTGTCCATCTCAAGACCACTCTGGCCACTCCCTCTGCCAGAGTCATCTCCCTTTGCCACCTGGCCAGCAACTCCACCAGACGTGGAAAAGACTTTTGAAGGGAGGTTATTAAAAATGATCCACACTGAGTGTCAACTATACTAGGTATTCCTAGCAGTCTCTTCCCTTTCCTATAGTAGCATAACTGGTTGCTGAGCAACTTCAGTTATTCTTGGAGGCAACATATTACCTGCACTCATTTCAGTTTGGTTTCATGCAGAGTGAGCTCATAGATGGAGTGTACCTTTCTACCCTGTTCACTAGGAGAAGAACTACATTGTCTGAATTGCACCCTCCTTCTTCCCCTTCCCATGCATGACATGCACGTGAATGTCACCAACACAATTCTGGCCAGAGTCAGCTGGAGCTGTACAGGTGCTGGATCACTGTCTCATATTTATTTAAAAATAATTATAGTAAAGCATGGCAAGAAATTTAAAAAGATATTATGAGGTGTGGATATGTAATGTAATGGATGAGAATGATCTCCACAATAAAAATGAGTGTTCTACCAATAATTATTTTTGGTTATTATTCCAAAATATACCAGTAATTACAAATGATACCCCCTTTCATACTTGGCAAAAAGACATCTCCTCATTTATAGAGCCAGGGAGAAAACCTAGGGTGAAAATGAAGATCTTACAAGACAACATTCTCAGAGGAGGTATGTCTGTTCTAAATTTAAAATTATACTATTATGTGTGTTGTTTTGATGGGTTATTAGACTGGATAAAATTAAAAACCAGAAGATTATTTCAATTGGAAGGTTCAGAAAACATATTTGGTTGGCATGCTTATTCATTTTTCGATAAAATCAAAGTAAATAAAGACTTTGAAAATCATTATATTAGACAAATTTTAATAAGGATTTGGTTGAAATATAAACCAATATTATGTAAACATATTCCTAAATAGGTTTCCATAAATGAGGTGTTATATAGAAGAGAAAAGATGTCATATGAGAAATGGATTATTTATGCAGCTCTTACAAAAAAATATCAAAACCATTTGAAGTTGAAAACTTAGGAGGAACTAATTTCAGGTGGTTATAAATGTAATTGTTTTTTATATAGAATGGATATGAAAACTGTAGAAATTGGTGCAGCAGATTCAGAGTTTGAAAAAATATTAATCTCAGATACTCATGAGATTTGCAATTTTATAAATGTTGTTAAAATTGGAAATAGAAGATGAAGTAAAAAAAGAAAGTATGATAAAGTGGGCCTAGGACCTAGATCAAAATATTCAATTAGCATAATGGGGAGGGGAGTGAAGACCTGGACTAAAACAATAAAATACACAATGAGTTATAATTTGAAAGAAAATCTATACAAGATATTATATAGATGGTATCTCATGCTTTATAAACTGGCCAAAATGTAAAGAGAGAGAGAGTAAAAATTAATGTTGGAAATGTGAAGTTATCACATTTGGTAGTCATGCAAATGAGCTAGGCAATACTGGAAAAAGGTTCCCAAGTTACAAAAAATCTAAAACTTGAGGAGAATATGGATCCAAAAATATATGTGTTAACCATGATCACAAATGAAAACTTAGGAAGAAAATATGGCAAACTCATATTTTACATTACAACAGCCATGTGAGTTCTTTATGCAGGTAAATGGAAAAGGAAGGAGTGAAGAAGTGTCTAAATATAAACAAATGGCTGCTGAAACTATAGGATTACATGGAAGTAGACAAACTAATATATATGTTGAAAGCTCAATCATGGGAGAAGTTTAAATTAGAATGGAACCCATTGATAAGTTACTTAAATGAGGAATGGGGCAAGATCTATAACTGGTTTGTGATAAAATAAAGATAGTTGCAGAGACAAGATGTAAAGATGAAGTTGAAGAAGTGTTGTATAGTTAGATATGACAGAGAGAGTCTAGGAAGTCAAAGTTGGTTTTGATTTACTGTTATGGATTATGTTTTTTTGGTTTTTGTGTTGATACGTATGTATGTAGATGCCTTATATGTTATTTTATATGTTATACTGGAATTTTTAGAGAATAAATAAACAAAACAAAAAAAAATATAGATCACTCAATGGCCTGGTGGGGCTGCACAAAAGTCTCCCTCTCTAACCTAATTTGCTGAATACTTTGCAAACAAAATCACTCATCCATTCTGACTTGGATTCTAAAACTGATACAAGTCCAGTAGACCCCTGGATACTTTTCAATATGATACTGAAGGTGTCAACAAGATCCTTGCAGAGGTGAGAGGCACAACATATGTACTGGAAACCAGCCCATGTTGGCTTACAAAAGCAGGGGGAGGAGGTTAAAGGGAGTGATGAACTACCCTGGGGGGGGTGGCAATAAACAGAGTTGTGAACTGCATTTTATTAGAATCCTCCCCTGTCCCTGAGGATTCAGGTCCACACTTTAGGTGTACTCCTGGACTTATTTTTTAATCTGGATGCCTAGTTTTCAGTGGTGGCCACCTGCACAATTGAAACTAATGTGCAACTGCGACTATTCCTGGAGAAGTTTGCTCTGGTCACAGTGATCCAAGCCTATGTTACATACAGTTTTGATCACTATAACATACTCCAGGGGTGGGTTGCCTTTAAAAAATGTTTGGAAAGATCAGGTGGGCCAAAGTGTTTGAGACAGACACTTTACCAAGCAGATTCTATTTCTTTTCTTCATTTTTATTGATGGTTTATTTTAATTATGGTTCAATATGTATGCTGTTGTTTTTTTCATCCTTATTCTATGTCTCCTCGACTCCTGTATTTGAGAGACAATTAGGGTACAAATCCATTTAGTCTCCCCCCCACCAAAAAAAAGTGAAAGCTATCAAATCTTTTTATAAACTTAACTTTTCTGAAACTCAGAAAGAAGACGTTCACATTTAGAAGTCATCAGCGTTTCAACTTTTAGTGACATAAAACATCTCATCATCTAAAATACTAAAAACTGGTCCATAGTGAGTCAAATCTTGAACTTTAGACATGGAACACCCAGCTTTATCTCCTCACTCAGCTGTGGAAATCTACCAGGCAGAAGCAAGTGTCCCCCCTCTCATGTTCTGAGCAAGTGCCCCCCCTCTTATGTTCTGGGCCACCATGGGGTCTGCAAAGGTAATGTGTTGCCCTAGAATCTTTGGAGGATCCTAAATAAAATTAGCAATGGTGTGCTGTAACTATCCAGAATTTCAAACTTCCATGTATACTAAGAAAGAAAGGAAGTTTTTGTTTTCATGATTCATTTCTAGAGGCTATTGTAGAGGAGGGGAAGAAAGCAAAGTCAGGAAAGAGATATGAGAAGAAAGAGAGAAGAAGAGGGAGAGCAGGGGCAGAAAGAGAACAACAATGAGGCCATTTGGTAAAGGAACATCTCTTAAGCTGTGTGTATGTAACACAAGTTAAGCTAATTGTGTGGCACTCACTTTGGGGACTATATTGTCTATCTCAGAAGCTTTTTCTAATTCCTCCCTGTAATGTACAATTTTCAGAACCTTTCATTCTAATGATTTTAATGCAATCAGCAAAACTATGCATGTAATTGTCTTTGGCACAACGTACAGGCGGAGTGGCACTTGGGGAGAACTCCCTGAACCCCAGGCTCCAGGAGGAGAATGCAAAGCAGGCCTGTTTTCAATCACTGCAGCAGAAGGCAGCCGGCAATGTCTGCAAAAAGCTGCCACGAAAAACATTTGTCGGAAGACAATGACAAAAAGGGGGGTCTCAGCTCGGTGCTATTCAGAGACAATTTGTAAGCGCGGCTGCTGAAGTCGATCCAAACCCTCCTGAACAGCTGGAGCTCTGCAGTGATTGATAAGTGCGCCCAGGAGAACTTCATTTCTGCTTGAATGAAGACAAAGGCCCCATGATGCTGGGCGGATGGGTAATGTCACTATCATTAAGTAGCGAGAGTGGATACGCCAGACCTTCAGATGGGGACACACAGGTCTAGGAGGAGAGGTCAGGGCACACGCCCTTCCCTCAACCCAGCAAAAAACACACCCTTGTCTAATTGCAGCCACAAGGCATGCTCTCAGAAACCGTTACTTTGGTTTAGCAAACCCTTCACTGTACTTCGCTTTCATTCTCACATGAAGCAGTGCTAACATTAAGGGAAAGAGATAATTGTTCCTATTTGAAGTGGAGTACATGTTACTAAAACATCCTGAACTGTTTGCTCCTAAAACCATTGTCATAGGGCAGTGGTGAGGAAAACTAGATAAAAGAACTGAATCCAGAAAAGACAGGTGTTGTGTGGCTACTGACAATCGCTGGACAAGAGGCTGTTGCTAGCCATTGATAGGGGAAGGATTCTGAACTAATTGTTAATTAGTTGAATTCATTGTTCTTTGGGAGCCAAAATTATTATTGGAATCCTAGGTGGCTTCTGTATTCAGAAGTACAATGAAAAAATCTTCATTTCATTCATTCAGGAGAACTTTTCTTGGAGACTAGTACTTAGCAAGGACCCTTTGTATTCTGGTACGATCATACACTGGCCAAGTCCAAGTGTTTATATGCATCTAAATATTGATTTGATTTGATTGGTAAATCACATCCTAATACTGCTAGGTGCCCAGGGAAATATACAAAAATACCATTAACAGACTAGATGAGTACCTGGGCATTATTCTGGTACCAAACAGAAAATTTGGTACCAGAGCCAGAAATAACATGGAAAGAATAGGGAAAGGATTCTACACCACAAAAAAAAAGAAGACCAGTTCAATGTTTCAGAAAGCTTTCATTCGAAACTAACAATATGCACATTTGAAATGAAACAATCAGGTCAGATAAGCCTTGCATAAGTAAAACAAACAAATAAACTGAACCTTCTAGAGATCACTTGAGTTTTTTCCAAAACGTATCTAGGTATGATCTTTCTTTCTTTCTTTCTTTCTTTCACCAGCCTCCACTTTTCTTGTGATGTCTATGTTGGCGGCCAGATCTTTGTTTTTTAAAACATGGTGGGTGTAACTGGTAAAGCACACATAACTGGTCTCTCCTTTTCTCTCTGTTTTGCTATTCATGCATGCTCAGTAAGGAATGCTAGAGGCAACTGTTTACCCTGCCTGTTGTAGGCAGACACTCACAGTTTAGTAGGATCAGCTAGAACAGAACCCCATTCTTTCCCAACGCACACTATCTTGCATTGTTTACTGTAGAAATGCTGCTGAAAACCAATATTGAAAGTCTGTTTTCTCAGCCTCCTTCACCATCTTCCCAATGCTGATGCTGCTAAAAAAAAACTAAAGCTAGACAGAGGACAAGGAGGCAAAGCAGAATGGGGCAAGCATAAAAAGACTTTGTATGAGCCTCTTTCTCAGAGGTTTATCTGTACTAAAACTTTATATTAAACCACAAAGGCGTTTAGCAGATGGAGGGAAAATGCTGGTTTACCTCCAGGATTTCCCAATTTGCAGGGAGAACCTCCTGACTGCACCATTGGCTCCCACAACAGGCTGTATGGGAAGACTGCAGCACACAGCCCCTTCTTCTGCAAGGACACGCTGGCCAAAATGGGGTATTTGTGGGTACAAGCTGCACCATACCATTATTATTTTTCTCTTCCACACCAAACACATGCTCATATGCACATGAATATGCCACCAGCGGCCACCAATCACCTCGCTTATCCCACCCAGCTGCAAGACCATTCAATGCCTTGAGCAACTGGCCATGCGACTGACCATTCAATCACACAAGCAATCGACCACGCATACAGCACATTTGCACAGCACAATCATAGAG
The DNA here is from genome assembly GCA_026167975.1 of Phrynosoma blainvillii. NCBI lineage: Eukaryota > Metazoa > Chordata > Lepidosauria > Squamata > Phrynosomatidae > Phrynosoma > Phrynosoma blainvillii. The sequence goes on along the minus strand of JANUYF010000003.1, from coordinate 154,045,190 downwards.
CATCCTCATATATACCCCCTTTCCTCCCTCCCACCATGGTCCGCTGTTGGACCAGCCAGTTTGTTAATGTTCTTGATTGTTGTTGTTGTTGTGCGCCTTCAAGTTGTTTTTCTCTTATGGAGACCTAACGGCAAACCTATCGTGGGGTTTTCTTTGCAAGATTTGTTCAGAGGAGGGTTGCAATTTCCTTCCCCTGAGGCTGAGAGCATGTGACTTGCCCAAGGTCACCCAATGGGTTTCATGGTCATGCTGATCTCCAGAGTTGCAGTCTAACACTCAAATTATTATGCCATGCTGACTCTAATGTTCTTATTAAATCCATTATATTGTTGGTGACCTGTCTTGTTTGTCATCATTTCGTTTCATGGGGTGTGCAATGGGTCAATGGTGCAGCTGACCACTCATGTGCATGTACTATCAATTTGCAGGTGAGCAACAAAAAAACCTATAGGCAGCAATGGTCCCAGTGGCTCACAAGCCCCTTCTCTCATCTCCACACCAGTCTGTACACTGTTGCAATAGTTTGCATTTTGTGGTTTGATCTGGAGCAAATTGGGTGTTTAGCCCTGAAGCACTGCTTCATTCTGATATCATCCTAGTGTGGCCACATACATTGTTTAAACAAGTAGGGTTCAAAATGAGGTGAAACTACTTCTTTTCACTCATGCAGACAGCACCAAAGAAACAGAAAAGGAAAATTTCAATAGTATAACAACAGCATTAAAACTGAAAAGCTTCAAACGATATTCCATTGGGTATAAAATGCTTGATGGAACAAAACAGTTTTTACTGCACGTCTGAAGCAAAACAAAGAAGGAATCAATCTCATCTTCTTTGGGAGAAAGTTCTGTAGTCAGGAAGCTGCTGCTGCTGAAAAGACATATCCCCCTAAACTAGCTTCTCTAGGTATTTGAACATATAATAATCTGATAATGGACCAATTTGGACATTTTTCCACCAAGGATACAAAGCACAGTTCAATTCTGTACATATCTACTTGGAAATAAACAGTTGAAAAACAATTTTCCTTGGGCTACAAACCAGGGCTAAGTTCCCCAGTTCCTTCCCAGACTTTAAGTAGCTTCTTATCTCCAGTCACCAATTGGAGCTAAGAGTAGAAGAAGCTCACAGGCCACATGTGGGCATCTTCAAAGGCCAAATCCAACCAACAAGGCAGAAGTTCCCTATCACCTCCCTGTTTAGGAGTTATCTCATCATGGCAATTGAGTTTTTGAACTCCTCCCTATTCACACGTCACTTTCAGCATGATTAACAAATAATTCAATTGCATGCCCTGCCACATGTGTAGGGCCACAAATAAACGGAGTCAGGCCTGTGGATGTAAAGTAAGCACACAGAATCTGAGTCACACCACATCAGAATATATTGTCAAGATGTTGAAATCCACCAACTCCATCTACTTTCAGAAAAGCAGTACAACTTCTCAAACCATCTCTACCACTCAGATTGGGAGACTGGGGGTGGGGTAACATGGCTGGGTGTCATATCAACAAAATATGCCTTGCTTCCCTCTCACCAGGGGGACATGCTCAAATTTTGAGGACTTGTTGCCTCATCACTGCAATGGATTCATGGTAGATAACCACACCATCTTCCTTAAGCAGGAAAAATGAAATGAAATGTACAAATATAGGATGGGCTTGACAACAGTACATGTAAAAAAAAATCTAGAGGTCTTAGTAGACCACAACCTCAACATGAGTCAACAATGCAATGCAGCACTCAAAAAAAGTCAATGCAATTATGGGCTGCATCAACAGGAGTAGTGTCCAGATCAAATAATAGTACCACTCTGTTCAGCTGTACTGTGTGTCCATTTCTGGGCACTGCAGTTCAAAAAGGATCTTGACATGCTGGAATGTGATCAGAGTGATTAGGGTGACCGAGATAGTAAGGGGGTCTGGAAACCAAGTTGTATGAGGAATGGCTTAGGGAACTAGAAATGCTTAGCTTGGAGAAGAGAATATTACTATGATAGCCATTTTTAAATATTTGAAGGATGACATTATTGAAAATGGAGCAAGCTTATTTTTAGCTTCTCCAGAGACCAGAACATGAACCAGATGATTCAAACTGCAAGAAAGGAGATGCCACCCAAACATTAGGAGGAACATCCTGACAGTAAGAGCTTAAGGCTGCCTCAGAGGGTGATATAGTACCTTTGCAGACTGCCAGAAATAGTGCACATTAAATTGAGGCACTGCCCTGGCTCAGTGCTAGGGAATCATGGGAACTGTATTTTATTGTGGCACCAGAGCTCTCTCACAGAGAAGGCTCAATGTCCCAGAAAAAAATACAATTCCCATGATTCCCTAGCACTGAGCCAGGGCAGTGCCTCAATTTAATGTGCACTATTTCTGGCAGTCTGCAAAGGCCCATACTCTCCATCTTCAGAGGTCTTTAAACAGATGTTGGATGACTACCTCTTGGTAGTACTTTGACAATGTGTCCTGGATGGCAGAGGTTGGAATACATGACCCTTGTGGTCTCTTCCAACCTATGAGTCTATAATTCATCTAGAATAGGGTCAATTACATGCAGCCCACAGACTAATGGCCTGCTTGTCCTTTAAAACAGTCCTTTGTAGTTGCTGTTGTGTGCCTTCAAGTCATTTCCAATTTATGGCAACCCTAGAGCAACCTTATCACTAGGTTTTCTGGGTCTATTCACATTGGTTATTGACACAGCCAAGAAGCTGAATTTTTTAGAAAAACTGGGGGGGGGGGGAATCTAACATCAATTATTCTGGGTTAAGTGGGGGGGGGGGGTTGGCAGCCTCCCATCCCCAAAACTTAATCAGGTTCTTTCGAAATGCTTGTGAACAACAAAGATCCACCCAGAATCTACTGTATTATTTTCACCATCTGAATAACGCCTAAGGCTGGCGAGTATCTGGATAATTTGTCTTTCCCAGTGTCAGTGTTTTTGCCTTCTTAGGATTTTCTGTGGAGCCTCTTCTTCAGCTTCCAACAATATAAGTGGAGTTTTCCGTATCGTATCCCTTGTATCATGAATCTCTTCCCAAAGAAACCCACCAACATCCGCCAATATAAAACAAGTGTGTAAACAACAAGATTCTTCTTAAAAGGCATCCTAACAGTGTTATTTTTCAAGCACTTTTTAAGGCTCTCAGTAAATCATTCTAATTGCTCTTTTATAGCTAATTTTAACATTACTTCTACTCATACTATTGCTGTATTTTATTTTTAAAGAGTTATCGTAAGCAATTTTTAAAGCCACATTAGGTGAGAGCTTAACAGAGATTTGGGAGGGGGAGTTGAGTGAGAGCTGGCAGAGAGAGAGGGAAAAGAGAAGATCTCTCTGTCTGTGCATAAGATGCCCACAATCTGCCTCTGAGTAAATTGCTTCTACTGTGGGAAGAAGGCAAGAAACAGTGCCCACAGGGAGGGACTTTGTATGGAAAGGGATGGTTAGAAGTGCTGAGAGATGCTATAAAGACAGTCACATTTCATCCTTCAATGAAAAAGCCATCCATGCATAAGATCAGAATATGAAAGCACAAAAAGATTTCCTTTATGGCATGCAAATAATCACAGGAAATCACAGCCTAAAAGGACACAAAGGTACCTCCACCTCATAAAACCAAGTGATTCTACACCAAAGCTTGGAAAGTCACTTTTTAAAAGTAATCATATCCGTTTGCTCCTTGCAGTGTTTGAAAATATTGAAAAGAGTAAGTTACAAATTATGTAGCTACTATTAAATAGTCACACAATTATATAACAAGCATGTGATCAAGTTACATTGAAAAATAAATATAATGGGCAAAAATGACATTACTTTATTGAGGTTATGAGTAAAAGTTACTTTTAGAGAGCATATTTAGAGGTGTTTTGGGTTTATGCCATTCTCTTCTCAATCCTATAGGTTTCTTTTCTCTCAAAAATAACAGACAGTAGTATAAAACTAAAGAACAGAGCAACAAGCAACGTTGCACATTCATTTTTCAGCACTGCTGTGAGTAAAGGGAATGAGTAATTGGAATGGATTACTTTTGCAAAATATTTTTTCAAACTCTGAGTGTTTGAGAAGTACCCTGAGGGTAACAAGAAAGAATTATTTGTTGCCTCAGTAATATTACTACACTCTTTCTTGTTATGGGACTTGAAGTGCCCTCTACAATTCTGTTTCATACTGCCAGGTTTTAATTTTGCCACCATCCAGCAGCAATATCAGATTTTGGGATTCTGGGTGGAAGTCTGATCGATATCCAGTTTCAGAAACAGAACAGAAATCTATCGATCCTATTTCAGAAGCCCTCTCTTCCCACTTCCTTCCAACTTTTCAACCAAGCAACAACAGTGGCCTTTCAGGGACACTAAATGCCATGCCAAGGAGATTTAAGAGTGTGATTCCTCCAGTGGTGAACCATCCTAAGCCACTAGTGTGACACTGCCTTTGTCATTATACATAAGATATACAGTACAGGCTTGACAAGCTTTTCATGGGTACCAAAGGCACTACACAAAAGCAGCTCAACTTCATGGCCATAAAAGCCTATGCCATTATGGTCACAGCAAAATTGAAACTGCTTTTTTCAACATCTCTTGTCTGTCACAAGAAAGATTCTCGCTGCACATCACAAGCCATCATTATAGCATATATGCCTGGCCCTTCCTTTAAGGTGTCCCCAAGAGATCTGTATGCTTCATTCCACCCTCCACCCCACCCCATCTTTCCACTAGTGCAGGTTGATAACACCTTATGAGCTGGCCACCCTCTGCAGCTCTGGAGGAAAAAAACCCAGTGAACCTAAGTAGATCAGTGATAATATCATAGCACTGCTGAATTGGTCATCCCTCCGCCTGCCCTGCTTTTACTGCCTGACCCCTCTCTTGCATGGTTCAAGGGATCGGCAAAACTCCTTGACACAGAAACTGGAAGACACTTGATCTGTCTGTTACAATTTCCACCACCTTTGACAGAAAAGCACACATGTACCAAATCAGCTTGTGCTCTCTTTTTTTCCCCTAGTGTACCAAGATTGTTCTGGCTTTTCTTTTACATTATAATGAATTCTTTCCCCTTTTAAATTCATTGACATTGCAAAGCAGCAGAACCATAAAAGACATTGTTTGTTTTGCCCTGGAATGAACACTGATAGTGTAAGGGTTTGTTTAAACACACTAATCCCATACTAATTTCTGCTTAATTTTTGTCTCATTAAGCACAACTTCTGTATTTTCCAGAGACATACAAGGGCAGACATCTTGTTGGTTAATCCCAACTAGAATAGATCCATAGATGCATGCAGACTGCCAGAAATAGTGCAAATTGAGTCCACTTTAAGGGTTAGGGTTAGTGCTAGGGAATCATGGGAATTGTGTTTTTTTCTGAGACATTTAGCCTTCTCTGTCAGAGAGCTCTGGTGCCACAATAAAATACAGTTCCCATGATTCCCTAACCCTAACCCTTAAAGTAGACTCAATTTGCACTATTTCTAGCAGTTTGCAAAGGCCTGCAATTGCTGAATGTAGAATTGACACATAGGTAAATCCCATTGATTCAATGGGTCTACTCTAGTCAGGACATATAACAGGATTTAGGCCATTGTTTGATTTATGAGAGGAGAGACTGGGTCAGCCCTGTCATCCATCAAGCAAAGCCTCATCTTTCAGGTCTCACCATGCTGGGGGAGAAGGGACAGATGAAGGCAGGAGTTGGTTCAGAATAGTACTGCAAGAATTAAAGTAATGTCTGGAGTTGTGAAATAAAAGTGAATAAGAGGAGGGTGATTATGGCTGCTTCAGGCAGTAAAATGCCTTGAGCTGTGACTACTCAGAATAGTTATGGTTTAGATCTGTGTGGAACCCATATTCTTTGATCTCAAAGGCCAATTGTGGGAGGAGGGGTCAGATGATTGTTTCATAATAGGAAGGAACAAGGTTTCTGCATATTCTCAGATGATTGTCTACTTTGTAGCCATCTCACATTTTCCAGTGAAAATATGTTCCAAGATTGATCATGAGAACTTCATAGACCAGTCAGTCCAGTGGGTCACAATATCATCTCTTCCTGCACTATGGCAGTGCCAAGATCCTATCAATCAATCATTCTGCCTTTTGCAGTGGCCAGTCAAATGCCCTAGGAAGGTTCAGCAGTAGCAAACAGGAATCCAGAATTTGGCATCTCAGAGGGTCCCAGACTTGAATCCCAGCAAGAATTCCAAGAGGAGGAATGGATCCTTTACAGCTACTGACCTAGTTATGTGCACAAAGAATACAAAGGAAATAGTCCGGTTACTTTTCTGCTGGCTCCAAAGTATGAGATGAAAAATAAAATAAAAAATAAGTCCTCATTAGTCCTAAAAGAGGTGGACGTAGAGGAATCTTGGTTGTTCACATCCTTGTTTGCAGGCAATTTCCAGTGCAAAGATCTTTCCACACATCTGTCATAGGGGTGACTGTGGGCACCATCTCCAGATATCCAAGTGGTAACTACATTGGGAAACCAGCATATAATACTAGTCATTATGAACTGTCACCTGCTAATTAATACTTCAAAAATTATCTACCCCTTTCCTAATTTTAACAGCTGAACTATATATTACATTATTGATACAATTAATAATTATGTGATTTAAAAAAAAAAAAAAAAAAGGTAAATAGCAACCACAGAGTCTTCAGTTCAGAAGTGTTGCAGGGACTGTGTAAGGTTATCATTTGCCCTGAAGAGAAAAGTTAGAGGTTGACCATAAGGCCAACCTAGGGTGGAAGCACACAAAGAAAAAGTATCCTGACTCAAGGAAAAAATGTAGAAGCTGCAGAGTTACTAAACTCTTAAGATTCTCAAAGAAAAGCAGATTAAGCATCATCAGAACATTCTAACCCTGTTACCAACTATTGGCACTTTCTACTAATAACAATAACAATCTGAAAAGTAAGGAAAAGGTTCAGCATGAATAGTTTTCACATGGTGGCTGCTTGGTAATTTTCCATTATGGCTCAATGACTGATGATTCATGATTGGCTAATATATCTTCAGTATCCTCCTACAATTTTCTATATGTTGTTGTATGCTATTGCTAGGTAGATTTTCCAAAACAGCTATAAATGGTACATTATATGTTTGCTTTGGTGCCAGATTGCTAAGACTAAATGCTGGACATCTGGACCAGCACTGCATCATTAAATAAACTGCTGTTTTCAATTCACCATGTTTCCATCCTTCAACTCAAAAATGGACAAGTGTCCCCTTCAGCCCTAAAAAGTATCAGTTTCAAACATTATTTCTGTCAAATGTGCATATGTATTTCTAGCTGCTGTTTGGGTCAGAACAAAAGCTCTCCAGCAACAACTGGAGTTTACTTGATGCAAATACAGCTGTTCAAGTGGGGTAGGGGATCCAGATCAGATGTGGGGCAAAGGGTTAAAACCCTTCCCACTAGACTAAAGTCCCTATGTTGCTGGACCATGAGAGTATGTTTCTTCTGGCACTCCTGATGCACTGGAGCTTTTTTATATTATATTTTTATATTTGAGGAAACAGCATTTTGTAATTACTAATTGACTAGATGACATTATGCCAAGACCTTGCATAAAGCTCCACCAAGGATACTTTTTCTGCCTCCCTTCATGGCTACACCATCATTTAGGGACCATGGGAAGATAAAAAAAATAATGCACAAGCAGTTTCTAGTGCTGTTTCTGCATGCACAAAAAATTGTTCTTCTGCAAAGCCTTCAAAGAACTTCAAAGAATTATGGGAGAACGTTTTATTTGTATGTCCTGCTGTAGAAACAGAGGCAGCCACTATCTGAGTACTTTGTGCCCTCTCCAGGTCAGTATATGACAAGTAGGCTGTGTGTGCACACATGTTTTTATGCAAAGAAATCCCTAGAAATCTCATTCCACAATGACTTTAAAATGCATGCCAAAAAATTCAGGATCTTAGCCTTTCTCTAGATTGCCAGACATTTCTCAAAATGTACTTTGAAATGAAAATATGTTGCTCTATTACATAAAAAGCTCATGGATCAAAGAAAGATCCTAAACATCGGGTCACGGGGGGAGGGGGCCGTGCAAACCACACCAGGTGACATCCTAAGGGCAGGGTGACACCACTGCTGCTCAAACACCTGTATTTTGACAGAAACATTGTGGCATTTGCCTGTATCTCTTTAAAATGCTTTAAGAGATAGTGGGAATGAGGTGACACTCAGTGGGAGAAGAAAGGTGGGCCCCAGAATTTTTTAAAAATTGAAATTTCAAATTTCAAAATTTTAAATTTTATTTTTTTAAAAAATGATTTCTTTTTGAATTTTTTTTTTAATTTAAACCTTTTAAAAACATTACATTTTAACCAAATCCTCACTGTATATATGTAAATACATTTAGATTGTGTGTATGATATTGTAATTTGAAGGTATAATTTTAATTTTGCTAGTTGTTTATGTCACAACTATTAGCATTACATTCAGTGATATATGGGAATTATGATTTATGAGTAACATTAGTGCAAAAAAGCATTACTAAGGATTCTGTATGGTGTGAAATGGGAGGAGGTCAATGGGGCAGGTGACACCATGAGTTCCCGCTCTGGGTGACACCAACCCTAGGGATGCCACTGAATACCTGTCATCCCCTACTCATCCATACAGGAGTTTGTGATAAGGGCTTTAGTGGCAAACAATATTGCATCTGTGTAACCAATTTTTTGTTGCTCTGGTTCTGAACTGGCTGTTTTTCTGATCTGGTTGAATAGCACTATGTAACTGGTAGTACTACTTGTTGTAGAGAAGAAGGAAAGAAGTCAGAGGAACTGCAGACAGAGGAAGCTGGAGCAAAGAAACAGGGAAAAATGTAAGCTCCTCCTCAACAGTTCTCCATTCCAAATTGCTTTCTCTTTTCCTTTTGAAAAAGAAAATAAATATTTGAACATAAAATGTAGTTATATGTTAAATTTAGTTAGCTCTTATAAGGCTTAAATCAGTCAGTAACTTGTAAAACCACATTTGCAACAAACTACACAATATCTTATATTCTGTACACAGGGAATTCAACAGTGGATGATAAGGGGTGAACCATAGTAGGGACAAATGGTCCAAATAAATTTCAAGAAAAAGAGAAGGAAATAAAGACAAGGCAAATTTTCAGGGTTTCAAAGAAAGAGAACAAAAGAACTTCCCCAGAGGAAGTTAGGAAATGACAATTATGAAAAATAAACTTGGGAAGGCAAGAGAACTAAGGAAAAGAGGTACTGGAGAAAAACTACATAAGAGTGTGACTGTGTCTCTGGTTGTGCTTGTGTCAAGACTTTTGAGACAAGCTCAGTGCGATGAGTTATGGATCCGTAACTGCTTTGCATTCAATAAGATTATATAGTCTTACGGTAAAGGTAAAGGTAAAGGTATTCCCCATTGACAAGGTGGTCAAGTTGTGTCCAACCATAGTGGGCGATGCTCATCTCCATTACTAAGCCAAAGAGCCTACTCTGTGATAATATTGGCTAGCATGATTGCACAGAACACTGTTTATCTTCCCACTGAAGTGGTACCTATTTGTCTACTTGCATTTGCATGCTTTCAAACTGCTAGGTTGGCAGAAGCTGTGACTAGTGACAGGAGCTCACCCCATCATGCAGCACCTGGGCCTCGAACTTCCAACCTGCTGATCTTGCAATCAACAGAGTCAGTGTCTTAACCACTTGAGCCACTGCATCCCTAGTCTTACTGTAATACTATATAAATACCATCCCAGCCCACTTTAAGACCTAGGAGCCAGATTGGGTGAAGCAGGTCCATTCAGCCTCTGATCAGAGTGCAAGGAGGTTGACGTTTCCACCTCCTTGCACCAGCGAGGAAGACTGCAACAATGATTGGAAGCTGCACTGACCTCCTCTACCTGATCCAGCTGCTGAATATTAAGGTGGAGTAGTGCGGGGTCAGACCAGGAGAAGTTATGTAGAAAATCAATGATAGTGTTATAATGAAAATGTCATTTCTCTCATACACTGGCTGTTGCCACACTGCAGAATTAATGCACTTTGACACCTCTTTAACTGTCATGGCTCCGTCCTATGGAATTATTATTATTATTATTATTATTATTATTATTATTATTTTACATAGCACCATACATTTACATGGCCCTTTACAGATACAATCAATTCAAAACATTAAATACTTGGGGATGACAAAAACATCACTTAGATATATTTTTAAAATATGAGAATTACACCAATTAATACCACAATCTACAGCAGCCTCCCAACACATTTGTTCTATATGGAGGAGTGCCAACAATAATGACAAAATTCCTTTTTAAAAAACCCAAAAAAATCATTATTATTTTTTTTAAAACCCTGCCAGCTTAAGACCATATTTAAAACTAACACATCATTCTCTACAAAGTTAAAGAGCTGGAAGCTAAGGCTTATGCCTTAACAGACATGTCCCATGATCTAGGATGATATTGCACAATATCACAAATTGTTCTTGTTTACAACTTAATACTCTACCCACCTACGCTTCACTTTCAAGCCAAAATCCAGCTTGAAATCCAGGCAAAAGGCCAGGAAAAATGGCTCACCTTATCCTGGTGTTTTATTGCCTTGTGAAGCATCTTGGACTTAACACTTTGCTCTAAAACTGCTAAAGAAATCCCCCTGTGAGCTGCTGTATGCCAATTTAGTACTCAGTACTTATTAGAATTCACTTGTGTTGGGAAATACTCATGATGCAAGAAAGTAAAATTCAGATTTTATGAAGTTGCAGCATTAGTAGTGGTAGTGCAGGCCTGCATTTTGTCAGTCCTTACAGCAGCACCAACAGGGAAAATCCAGAAATGCAGATGCCTGTATTGATCAAAATCTAGAATTTTTTATCTCTGCCAAGAGCAAGTCTTTTTTGTAAAGGCAATGGGTATTGCTTGCTCAGCTCCAAGCCATTTCAACATACCTTAAATTATGCAAGGATAGCTCACAACAGTGAACTATTGTTGAGGAAATTGTTTTCCCTTCATCTGCTGTGAGGACTGCAGCTAAACTCAGAAGAAACAAGGGTGTTCAAGTGCAGGGATGATGTCAGGGTCTCTCTGAAACCAAAAATCCTGGGGGTTGTGGCCTAATAAAAATGGAGAGGTTCCAAAACCTGGCCAACCATGGGAGAAACAGCCATGAAGTCAAAAATCCATTCACCGTCCCCCACAGCAACAGATTCACTGACCACTGTGGCTTCACTGTACCACTGAGCAGCAACAGTCTCAGAATATAACACCTTTTATTATGAGACAAGAGTATGGGTGTCATTGGGGTCACCAGAGTAAAACCTGGAGAGGGCTCCTGTGCATTTAATGGTTGTGTTAAAAAGGGAATTTCAGAAAGTGTTACTTGCTACCTGGTAACAACCTCTGCTGAAATTGCCTCTACATGTTACATTAAAGCAAACAGGAGCCCTCTAAAGTCTTCAACCCTAGGTATAATAATGGTTCCCAGTATTCAGAGGACTTTATCACACCAGCCTGCTGTCCCACCACAATCATGCTAGTTTAAGAATGGAAGCATACCAGATTGGGCATAATTTCATATCACACTTTTCCCCACAATAGCACTTTGGCTATCCATGTTCACTTGATCTGTTTTCCACACTGCCAAACACCACCTTCCAGGAGGAAAGGGGAGTCAAGCAATCGCAGCTGCCAACCACCTCCTGAAGCTGACTGCTGTGTGAATGTGCATGCAGCAGATGGCTTCAGAAAACCTCAATTGCTGCGAAGTGGAGGGGGGAGAGGGGGAGAGGAGCAAGATCATGCCAACTCACACCATGCAACTGCCTGAGAAGCAGAACTGCAGCAGGAGAGACCTATTGCAGAAAGGCAATAATGGAATAACAGTGAGACTGAGACTCTATTGATGAGGTTTGCCCATCAATGGAAAGGTGCACTACAATAACAAATGGAATGCAAGGCAACAGGATGGACATGACGTTGTGTGATTTATCATCTCATGTGATAAAGTCCAAAGATACCCAACTTGGGCTAGAGGAAGAAAGACAGGCCAATCTGGTGCTAGCAAACTGGATCTGGTTCAATAAACATATAGAGGGGAATGGGCAACAAAATCAAATTAGGAAAGCAATTGTTAAATCCTGGCAAAGCTACAGAAGTTATTGGATTCCAAGAACCTTCCCTCTGGGCTCAGTTCTTAAATAGCATAGGTTTTAGGAGGATGAAAGAAGTAGGAAATTATCCTTCTTGGATAAGACATTATGAGATATAAAGATTTCATATCTCTGGGATCTAAATGCTCTTATACTTTATTAGTACTCCAAGAATTTCCTGATTTCCATTTGTCATGTTTCTGTATTTTCAAATAAAGAGCCATTTTCAAACTGTTATGAGAGGAATTGCTATAACTAGGATTCTTATGCCATTTCAGAAAATAATAGTTTCTGGAAACAAAATGGTTTATTATTTAGAATATACAACATTTTATTAGCTATAAGTATTAGGAGAAGAGATACAGTAAAACAGAATTGAGAAGGATAATTTAGTATCACAAACAAAATGTTAAAACTTGTATTAGAAAGGAAACATTTCTACAAAACAATATACAAGTGGTACTAGGGTAACCAGATTGGCAGGACCAAAACATTAGACACCAGGTGGGGCATGGGGTGTGTGTGGAGAGTCCCAGTATAATAATATGTGAGGAAGCATAATACTGGAGCCCAGAACCAATGTGGGAGAGAATGTTTTGCAAATATCCCTAGTGGCTGCAATGGTCGACCCCATTCCTGTTTTATATTAAACCATCCCTGGCCTTTCCCAGAGCACACATGACACATGAGGAGTTTTTGTCAGGCCCTGTGAAAAACACAATGCCAGCTTAAAACTCAGAAGGTTCATGAGTTGTGATGATGATACTCCATTCCTTACTTTGCTCCAAATTGCACAATGGGCTCAACATATATATCCCCCTCTCTCCTCCTTTTTGGTGCAACAATATTGCATAAGTGTAAAATGCTACGAATACATTTATACAGAGCTCCCTGGTAGTTCGTGGAAAGGGATGTCCAAACTTCAAAATGGAGGTGGGCAACCTTAATAATAATAATAATAACTATAATGTAATTACACACTGTGTGAAGAAGCACTTTCTTAGTTTTTTGTGGGCTTTTTGGGCTGTGTGGCCATGTTCTGGAGGAGTTTCTTTCTGACGTTTCGCCAGCATCTGTGCCTGGCATCTTCAGAAGATGCCGGCCACAGATGCTGGCAAGGCGTCGGAGGGGGGCTCTTCTGGAGCATGGCCGCGCAGCCCAAAAAGCCCACAAAAAACTATGGATGGAGGCCCTGAAAGTCTACGACTTCACAAGCACTTTCTTATTTTCTAAATCTCTCATCTGTCAGCTTTGTTAGATGTCCCAGATTCTAAAATGGAGAGAAGCTCTGTTCTTTCTAGTTTTTCAGTGCCATTCACATTTTCTAATAGTGTGTTTTTCCCTATATGGAACTCTCAGTGCTGTAGCCTTTCTTCATTGGAGAATAGCTTCAGCCTCTTAAACATTTTCATTGACACTCCCTGTCTCTACCTCCCCCAATTTTGGCTCTCATTACTGCTTTTGTTGGTTTGGGGTTTCTCCAGTTATAGATTTTATCTTGTGATGTTTTATTCTATGATCTTTTATTGGATGTGTGGTTTAATACTTTTTTGGGGGGGTGGGGGTGGGATTTTAACTCAGTATTTCTGTGTGGATTTTTAATTGTTGTAAGCCACCCCGATTGTTCAACAGAGGGGCGGGATAGAAATACATTATTATTATTATTATTATTATTATTATTATTATTATTATTATTATTATTATGAGGAGACATTCCACCAGGTTTCAGTCATGCCGATTATATCATATTTGCTTTGATGTATAAAGAGTTCAAGTTCATCTTGCTTATTCTCCATGCTCTGTCCATTAGTTTAGAGACATCTAAGACCTTGAGCCATCCTCCTGTGTGCCTTTGTAAGGGTTTTTTTCTCCCACTGTTGGGTTCTTGTACATTTTGCCTTGTTTTCCAAATAACATTCAGGCTATTATTTTCAGTACTTGATGAACTCCAGCCCATAGTGTCTCTCTCCTCACATAACTCAGTTTAAAGCCCTCCTGGTCAGATTTTTCAGATTCTTATCCTAACCAACACATGTAAGGTGCAACCAATCCTTTTCCATAAAGTTCAAGGCTCTTGCTCCCACTTTATAAAATGCAAGCTTACTGGAAGGAAGCATTTCTTCTTCCATGGAAGTATACCAGAAACATTTGAAAGAAAGAAACCTCATATCTAGTTGTAAGAAGCAGAAGGTTAATATCATTTTGGATCAAAACAAGGTTAAGAAATCCTGCTCTCCTAGTAAACTACTGCTTCCTTCTTCAGTTGCTCATCCCCTCAACCAAATTGTTATGGAAAAAGCAGGAGCAGAAGTGAAACACAAAGGGAAATTGGCTGGCTTTGCCTTTCATTCATTAAGCAGACCCCAGTTCTTGGCAGGCCAGACAGCTCCTCTTCAGACCAAATTGAAAAAAATCAGCTTTGGGATTTTTGTTTATTTCTGAGGGTGTTTGTTGTTGTTGTTCTTTCCTCTGGAAAATTCTTAAGTAAAATATATCACAGGTTCCAGTGTCCATAAAAATTGGTCTGTTTTTATTTTAATTTTGAAAACAATTTCAGTGCCTCTGATGAGGAGCCAAGGAGGAGGTGCGGCTGGGTCATCCATCCTGGCTGGCAGACAGAATTCCACCTGCCAAGATCTGAAATGAGAGACTAAATGTTGATGAAGTCAGAAGAGGAAGAGTTCTCCACTGATTCTCCACTGCCATGCCTTCAGCAGCTCTCCAGAGACAAACGGCAAAGCAGCAAGGTTGGCATCCCAAGGGAATGCACCCCTCCCTCCCCCCATATTCAGAACACTGAATATGAAATGCCAGAGGAGCGATCAATCTTACTTTGACAGCACAAGGAGCTTCATTTGTTAGTGTAGGATGGGAAGGGGGCTGTTCAGATACATTCGCTGATTCTTCAAAACACATTTCAACGCAGCAGCTTTGCTACTGCTCATTTCACTGCAATATCAACTTGGTGCACAGGAAGAGAGAGAGACATGTCCACAATGATCTTTCCAGTGGTGGGTGGCAGGAGTGGATAGCAGAAAGGGAAAGTGACACACATTTCCACAGCTGTGTTTATCCTTGCACACAGGCACACACACAGAGAAATGCAAACACAGATCAATATATACATTTGGGTTCATTCACCAGCTGGGAAATAGCAATATTGCTCCATTGAGCTGTTTTCTGCCTGCTGTGCTTTCACCCTGATCAAGAGCTCCAAACTGACCATCACTCATTAGGCTCAGAAGGATGATGGCTGTAGAAATATACTGCTACCTGGAAGCCTTCCTGGAAGCCTTCCACTTTCCAGGTTCGGCTGAAAATGCCAGTTCTTGGCATTTTTTTCCACCTCTTAATCATACTGATGGCTAAAAATCACAATAAAAACAGTAAAATTGACAATAAAACAATGACAACATTCTTTTCAAAAAATGCTGGCAAGATAAAAACAGCAGCAGCATTGAAGTCACACTCAAAAATAAGGAGAACAGTAGTACCGTAGTGGCTTGAGCACTGGACTCTGGAACCCAGGGTTCGAATCCCTGCTCACCCATTGAAACTAATTTGGGCAAGTCACACTCTCTTATCCTCAAAGGAAGGAAAAAGCAAACTTCCTTTGAACAAATCTTGCCAAGAAATAGGTTCACCTTAGGGTCTCCATAAGTTTGAAACAACTTGAAGACACAAAGCAAGTGGTACTTTCAGTCTCTTTCTTAAGATCATCCAGAATAAAGTCTGGTAAATGGACATATGAACGTACTTTAGACAGAATCAGACCATTAGTCCAATACCACAGTATTGCCTATGCTATTAATGACAGTAGCTGGCCAGGGTTTCAGACAAGAGTCTTCCCACCCCTAGCTCAAGGTGCCAGGGATTAGATCTGGGACATTCTGTATACAAAGCACGTGATCTTCCATTGAGTTCCAGAAATGTGGCCCACAACTGAAAAAGCCCTGGTCCTTGTTTGAGAAGGTGGCGACATGTCTCTGAAGATGATCTTAAGTGTGAGAAAAGGTGGCTCTTCAAGTACACAAGTCACCTGAGACTTTTGTGTCCAGAAACAAAAAAAATCAACTAGCAAAGATCTTTAATATATGTCTAATATATTGTTCACTAGAGTTTGTACCACTTAGCAGCATAGATGCTGCATCTTGCCAGTTATATCAGTTCTATCAAGTGTGTTTATTAAACAATTTTCAAAAGTAGCCCTATATTTTAATTTGGGTCCTAAATCACACTTTGGCAGGAAAAAGTGAACCACTGAGAGTGACTGAGAACTAGGTCCAAAACACACTGCAGAAATAGTCCATAATAATAATGGATGATGATATGGATGATGATGATGATGATTGAATTAATAAATAATATAGGAGGTTGCATGAATCATAGAATCATAGTATTGGAAGAGACCACAAAGGCCATCCAGCCCAGCCCCTGCCATGCAGGAACTCACAATCAAATCACCCTCTTGGACAGATGGCCATCCAGCCTCTGTTTAAAGACCTCCAAAGAAGGAGACTCCACCACACTCCGAGGAAGCGTGTTCCACTGTCGAACAGCTCTTACTGTCTCCGGTGTTGTGCCCTGGGCTGGAATAGTTCAGTCTATGGGCATGTATGTTTCTGTGTGTAAGGATCTTGGAATTGTAGAACTGTAGAGTTGGAAGGGTGGCCATAGGACATTGAGTCCAACCTCCCACTCAATGCAGCAACTCCAATTACAGAATCCTCAGAAGGTAGCTGTCCAACCTCTTTTTTAATTGAACTGGGCTGTTTTACTCAAAAGTAGAATTTTTATCTCTCTTTAAAGAACTATGCACCATGAGGTACTTCACCCACAATGTCTTGCCATAGTCCTTTTCCTGCTGCTCATGGAAGCCGATGGAAGAAGCTCAAGGTGTCAAGCAAGGGATGCATCTGATGACAGAGTCTCCCTCAAGCAATGGGCTCAAATTTTGAACATTTGCTGTCCCCATCTTGGAGTTTCAGAGATTTTTAGCCCTTCCAGGCAACTCATTCTCCTTTGCTGAAACTTGGAAGCAGCTTGAATTATAGAGAAATTCCTCCCTTTCCTTTCTCTCATACTTCAGCTCTTCTTCTGCACAAAATAGTATTCGCCACCCACCACTCAGTTAATATGTTCCTCTCCCCTTTACCATACTACCCCAGTTATCTTGTCTCAAGCATATTTCCTTCCTTCCTCTTCCCTTGCTTGAAACCTTGAGCTGCATCACCTGAGCTGAGGCAAGAAAGTACTGCGAATCAAAAGGCCTGGTTTCTGAGTAAAGAGTACAGATGTATATAATTGTATTATCATCTTCCCAAGTGGGCTTTTTAAAGGTGGGAAGAGAAAGAAAGGGGGCGTTCTTCTTAAGGATGCATGGGCTGCCCTGCTTTTTCCAAAAGACAAATTTAGCCACATGCTCCTCCACCTAAAAAGTATAATCTATTTCACCCTCCCCCCACAAAAAAATGAGATGTCCCTCCACATTTCACCTGCCCCAAATTGGGCAGCAAAATGGAAAAAGCCACTTCATTTCAGCAGTGAAGTAAACAATGTCATTTCAAAATCAAAGGAGATTATTGCATTACTAATAAACTCAATTTACCTCTTCTGAGTTAAATTCAAATTATTACCGCATGGATTTTGCTGCCATTGCTGCCTCCCAACTGCATCGCTGCAAAAATCTGGCTAAAAACCGCCCTCAGCTGGCCGATTTTTAAAGCCAGGAAGCTCCCAACTTTGCAAAGAGGCCAGTTGAGGGCAGATTTTAGCCCAATTTTTGCAGGGATGCAGTTGGGAGGTGGCAACGGTGGCAAAATCCGCATGGTAATACCCGACTACATCCTGAATTCAAATTTAACTCGGAAGAGGTAAATCAGGTTTATTAATAATGCAATAATCTCCAAAGTCAGGCTGGGAACTGAATTGAAATGGATCTTAAGAATTAGTTTCCTAAAACTTAAGAATCAATTTCCCTAAATAGGTAACTTCTCTCAAGAGTTACTTCTCTTTAGAACTCCCACCTGTGCTAGAATTTACCTTACTGACAAAACTGCACTCTGGATAAGTAGACAAAAATTTTCAGTGTTTCAGTACATTTTTGTTTTATATGCACTAAAAACAGCTTGAACTGTGTTTGTAGTCATACTTGATTCTTTTTCCCTTTTCATTTCTTTATATTTGCCATTAATTCTAATTTATTTTACATACAGAAAAAGATTTATAACTGTAACTTTTCTAATTTTGAAATGGGAAACCTCAAGATTATAGTGAAATAAAGAAATTTTGGAGGCTGAGCTTAGAAATTTATTTTTAAAAAGAATGAAGAACGAAAGAATGCTGAAATCATGTATAAATGAATTGTGGAAGGGTGATGCTTTGGATCAATTTGATAGTATATTCACTCTTCTTAAAAGTAAAAGTCTACAATTTAGATTTCGAGGTTTAGTCAGCTAGGATCAATGGTGTATTTATTTATAAAAATGTGCACAAGATGTGCTGTAACCAAGCTCTGTGTGGAAATATTAGTAAAGAACTATCTGGTGTCCATTGAAGCTAATAAAGGACAAGCCAAACTTGACCCCGCTGGTAGCTGGCTTCCTAACATCTTATCCTTATTGATATCTGTTCAGGTGTTGAGACAAGTTTTCCTGTCTTACTCCTCCTGCAACCAATGACTCTGGCTGAAACAGCTCAGATGGCTCCAAAGAAGGTCCTTAAGTCACCTCAGGTCTCAAAAGCGTTTGAATGGAAGTCTCAGGAACCCCCAGTCACCTTAAAGTTGTCTCTGGTGCTCTTGCTTTAGTTTTACTTTTCCCCACATGGTCCTGCCACACAAGGCTGTCACATCTCCCTTGGCCCCTTTGCTTCAACTGTTCAGGGTAAAATCTTGGAGGCAACACTGCAGATCCATCATGCATGCAGGATATTTCTCACTCTCCAATATTCATGCCAGAGAGATCAATGTAAGAGGTCTGTGGAAGAACACACATTTGTAGGCAGAAGGTCCCATGTTCAGTCTCTGGCATCTTCAGGTAGGGCTGGGAAAGCACCCTGCCTAAAATGTTGGAGAGCTGCTGCCTGTCAGTGTAAAAGGTCTAACTCACTATAAGCAGCTCTCTGTGTTCCTAATGTTCCTACAGAACAGGGAAAACAAATACTCTGTATTGTTCCTGAGCGTTCTTTGCATCACCATTATGCTGATCTGGCAATAAAAACAAGCCCATGTACTTGTGATGAAAAGAACTCTCCTGATACACTCTCTTATCTACCAAGATTGATTTTCAAATAGAACATTGCAATATTTGAAGTACTTCCGCCAAATAATAATAATAATATAGAACATAACAGATTTACTTAAGCAGACCATCTAGAAATCTATTATGAATACAGACTATTATTTTTTCACCTTGATCCTTATTTCAGTACAGCAATCCCTGTGTGCTCATATGCATACATGAAACTGATAATGCATGGTGATCCCCATTAATTTAATTAGAAGTTAATCCTTATCCATCAAGAATGTACACATGGAATAGGCCCTTCCTTTGAAATGAATGTGGAAACACTTCTGGATAATGGAGGTACAGGTGCAGGAGCCTCCGGGCCCAAAACCAAAAGAAAATTATGGGGGGAATCTTCAGTTGAAATCAGAGATAAATTGTGCAAAATGCTCCTTGTTTCAACTTTTTTCATTTGTGTCATCCACTCAGACATTTCCATTTTACACACTGACAGAACTATAGAATGATAATGATGATGAGGATGAGGAGGATGATCCCCCAAAACTAAGACAGTCCAAAAAGTTTCAGTCCTTTTGTGCCTGAGCAGAATTTGAACCAAACATCCATACCCAACTTTCTAATTGTAATTGACCAAAAGAGAAGGTGCCCATTTACCTTCAGGTGCCCAACTTATCGTGTGTTATTTATGCCCAACTATGTGTTATTTAATACTGTTTGGGGGGGGGTTGGTTTGGGGATATGTTGTATGTATTTTATTGTAAGCCACTTAGATTGTTTGTCAATAAGCGGAATATAAATAATAATAATAATAATAATAATAATAATAATTATCTACCTGAAAATTGAAAATTAATTATAGAAATTGAAAATGACTGTGTAAAACCAAATTAACAGAGGCTTGGCCAACAAATCAGGATGCAGGAGATTTTGTTTTTACCTATTAGACCTTACTTTTAAGCTTTCCATTAGGAAAGTGCACACAGGTTTCCTGTTCACCTTATTTTCTGAAATCTGAGGCACTTCTCTACGATAAACAGAAAAAATACTTTAGATATGGAAAGTGAATGTGAACATTCCCACTGAGATATAAGCGATTTTATCAGACATTAATCATCTAAATGTGTATTGAAAGAAACAATATACCCACAATATATGAATTTCCTTGTGTGCTCAGGTCATACAACACAAACCTCAAGCCAAAACAAAGAAAGGTCATTGAAGGTTATGAATTGTATTTATCAGATGTTATTCAAGAACATTTTCATAAATATATTTAGCGGTTGGCAGCTGCTGAGATTACACTGAAACTACAGTTTGGGGACAGGCAGCAACTGGGAAAGAAGAGGCAGAAAAGCAGAACCTCCTTCCATATGCCCATCTACCTGAAGAATTTCTCACCCTTCAAAGCAGGATGAATAAGGAGGGCCAATAGCACTCTGTGGCAACATTGCGACCAAGGTTAAACAATGATGGTTAAGAAAT
Organism: Phrynosoma blainvillii; assembly: GCA_026167975.1. NCBI lineage: Eukaryota > Metazoa > Chordata > Lepidosauria > Squamata > Phrynosomatidae > Phrynosoma > Phrynosoma blainvillii. Next base: position 154,024,322 of record JANUYF010000003.1, on the reverse strand, counting down.
TATGAAAATCAGTTCCATTTCCCCTCCTCACCCAGATTTTTCTTCCTCTGAGAAGTGTCATCACTGGGTTGGCATCACCCTCATGGTGTCACCCTCCCACTGATCTCCTCCCATACTATACACCATACCATACCATATAGAATCCTTAGCAATGTTTTTTGTACTAATATTACTTATAAATCATAATTCCCATATATCACGGAATGGAATGGTAATAGTTGTGACCTAAACAACTAACCAAATTAAAATGACACCTTTAAATTACAATACCATATGCACAGTATTTATATGTAAATGTATTTATATGTACATAGTTTCATGAGGCTAAAGTGAAAATTTGGTAAGATGTGCTGTTTTTTTAGAAAATTTTAAAAGAATTTAAAATTTTTAAAATATAATTTTTAAATTCTAATCAGTTTAAATTTCAAAATTTAAAATCTATTTTTAAAAAACCTGAGGCCTCTCCTTTCTCCTCCTACTGAGCCTCACCGACTCACACCATCTCTTCAGAAATTTAAAGGAACACATGCAAATGCTACAGCCCATTTCTACCCGATGGCAAATGTTTGAAGAGCAGTAGTATCAATTCCCCTTAAGGTGTCACTTGGTGCAGTCTGCACCCCCTCCTTGAATCCCTCGCAAGCCCTCCACCACCCCCAGTGATGTCCCTGCTTCTGAGATATTCCTATGATTCCTTGTCACAGTTTCTTGGGCTAAGGGGGGAAGCACACGAGTAGCAAAAATAGCGCTCCATTCATAAGTCAGGGAAAGTGTGCTCTAAACACGTAGGGCGCACTTTCCCTGACTTTTCCGCCGCAGCGTGTCCGGACGCTGCGGCGGGAGGTTGCCCTGGGAGTGCCGGCCGTGTGGAGGGCCGGCAGCTCCGAGGGCAACCTCAGGAAGAGGAAGGAGCGCCGTGCGTGTGGCTGCTCCTCCTCTTCCTGGCCTCCAAGACGACTCTATTAGTCGTCTGCCAAGGCCCTAAGTCTTGCTGAATTCAGTGGGGCTTATGTCCACTTAGATTTGCATAAGGTATTAATCCAAAAAGCTTCCTCTGCACTCCAGAAACAAAGACAGCTTGGGATACCTTTTAAACTTTAGGATGTGGTTTCAAATAAATATTTGGGTACTTTATTTTCTTATTTATGACTTTATAAGTAAAGTGCTAGTTACATACAAGTTGATAATTATTAACCAACTTATTGCTCCCTAAAAGCTCCATGGAACTTGAGGATACTTATTTCTGCATTGTCAAGTATAGGCTTGCACTTTTATTTTTAAAAACAAAAACAAAAAAATAATAACTTCATTTCAATGGCAGGAAGTCTGCATATTTTCAAAGACAGCTGATCTTCAATCCATTTTTGAAAACATAAACAAATTCCTTTCTCAGAGGTGAATCACATTCAGAGGAATTATTTAATCCCCTCATTCAGTGGCATCACTAGGGGAGTGTGGGGTGTGTGGCTGGCACCACGTGACACCCCTGAAGAGGAATGACATCCAGTCAGGTCCCTCCACCTCTGTGCCATCACCTTGTTTTACTCATAAGAACAGTATCATGAGGAGAATGGCATGGCAGCAAGAAGGGAACTGAATGCCCTTCCAACTCTATGCTGTCACCTTGGCACAGTCCCCTCACTGCACACCCTCTACACATGAATAATAATAATAATAATAATAATAATAAATTATTTATTTATAGCCTGCCCAATCACAAGGAATCCAGGCAGGTGTGGCAAGGAGGATTATACATTAGTATAACAGTGCACAGCAGGGAGGGAGCGTGTCCAACCCTCTCTCTCTGCCACGTGCCATTCTACTCACATGTACCCACACTGAGTGACACCCCGGGGGGTGATGCCACTCTCATTTCTATTGTTCTATTGTATTAATAATACTGTTTTAAAAGTGGATTTTTAAGGATATGATGCATTTCTCATACCTTAGCTGAGTAGTCCTTGTAGCGAACCTCTGTCAGGTCTTTGTGATCGTCTCTATTTTGCAAAGCGGATGTGAGCATGAAGTTGAGCAAAGATGTACTTAATGGTCATCTATAGTTGTTAGCATATATTATTTCACTTACTTCAATATGTTTTTTACTACTTTTTCATGGCTAATCTGGTTGCACACCCTGTGTACTTGGAGCAATTTATAGCAGTGCGGGTTTAGAAGGTTTTCTTGCTCTAAAATTGCCTGTTTGCAGGCGGTGGTGGTTCACTTGATGAAACAGTGTGTGTGTGTCTTACATGCTGCAAATGTAGAGATCTAAAAACTTTTTTCAGATATGAAATGGCCTGCATTTGACAAAGTTCATTGTATTCAAAGGGCATTTCCAGCTCTTTGGCTGGCTGCTGTTGCAGTTTTACCAAATGTTGGTTCTGATGGTTCAAGCAGAATCACAAATATTGTTGAATACCATTCCTGAGACAGCTGCACCTACTGAATACCTGCATCTCTTGCAGATGTTAAAGGCAAATGAAAACTGTGAGGAGAAAAAGTAGTTAAAAGGCAGTAAATAAAAAGGATCACATGAAGGTGAGAACAGTTGGAGAACACCTGGAAAAAACAACTTTTTGTTTCCTATCTATAAAATTATGTTGAAATTATTTTGAGTAGGAAATTAGTCAGGAGAATTGCTGATCAGTTCTTTCCCATCAAATAATTTATATAATGAACAAATATTTTATCTTATGTACAAAGGAGGCCACCTGGATTTGGCAAACTAGAATATGGCAAACCTAACAGAGGTTGGATCTGAAGTGCAGAATTAATGCAGTTTGACACCACTGTACCTGTCATGGCTCAATACTATGGAATTTTGGGGGTTGTATTTTGTGAAATATTTAGTCTCTCTCAGAGATCTCTGGTTCCATAACAAACTATAAATCCTAGGACTCCATAATATTGAAATTAAAGTGGTGTCAAACTGCATTGATTCTGTAATGTAGATGCAGCCTAAGTATGACATGTTGCACGAAGAAGGTTAAGTTCATCTTTTATTTAATTTTTCTTTTCTGTTTTCTAGAGCCTTTAGCATGGATGCATGACCTTCATTTCATGAATTGGGAGGACTCCTCACATGGGAGATGCTTGTGCTCAGTTTTTAGGAATCCACCTTCTCTTGTGCATTCAATTCACCCCATTCAATATGGCCTACCCAATCTGCTGTGCAACATTTTCAGGGAGGCCTGCTCTGAGGCAGAGTCTGCTTTGGTTGGGCCTGTTGCAAGCACCTAAATCTGGATCCTGCCCATAGTCCTGGAGCACTTAATTATCTTACCTGGACTATAATTCCATTACTGTCATGATCTGTGGGCAGATCAGTATTGGGGGAAATTACAACTCTTAAATGCTTTGTAAAATGATCTCCAGTTAAATGGTAAAACTGACAATCTGGCTTAAGCAGACTAGTTAAAAATCTATAGCAAATAATTTCACCTGAAGCTGAAACACTAAATATGTATACAGGCACTGGGGTGTCATGTGTGAAGCAAAGAGACAAATATACACAGAAGCATGTACTCAAAAGCCAATATTACAGTTGCCCTTTGTACCTGAACCCCAGATTGTAAGAAACCATTATATTTTCAACTCCCAATTCCTCTCTATCACACCTTTCACACCTTTCTTTCTGACAGCCATGTATGCTTCTTAAGGTTGCTTTGATTTTTGTATGTTTGCATGTACACTTGCACATTTCTAAATAAAACCCTTCCATTCACTGAAACTAGAGTGTAGTTAGTACTGGTATACATAGGTGAAAAGATCCCCGAAGTTACCCTCCTCTCAAGGCCTCATTTTGAGCTATAATTTCCCCACAACCTCAAAGAGATGTTGACACTGCTGGTGGGGACCTCCAACATTACACACACACACACACACACACACACTGTTTAGGGTAACAGGTCCTGGAACCAACCCCTAGTGGATACAAAGGGCTTACTATATGTTGAAGTAATAACTTGAACTTTGGTGTTCATGGTCTTCTTGATGAGATTTACAATTGTAGCAAATTTCAAAGTCATCTGATCAAAAATATCATACGTATATTAGGATGAAAAATGCTGAAACTTGACACAACTATATTTTTAAGTTCAGTTTTTGAACAGATATATCATAAATTTCTACCAAGTATTGGTGAAAATTGTTGATGTACTTTATTGAGGCCTGTCCAGGGGGACAATTATTCATTGGTATGTTGAAGCTTTGAATAGATGTTCAAACATTATTCATTGTCCTGCCTCATTAAAGTCTATGGAAATATTATCCTGAACATACTGAATTTTACTCAGAAGCTAGAATGCTGCTGTATGCCTGTATTTGCCAGTGTTGTAAGAGGAAGCTGCTAAAATCAAAAGATATGTAAAGATCAAGAACCACTATGGTCTCTTAGAAGAGAGATGTTAAAGAGTTGTGGGCAGATGAGTGGATATTTTTGTCTTTTCAACAGGCAGTTAGCTAATAGGCTAAATTTTGTTATTGTTTTTAAACAGCTGCTAAGAAGCCCAGTTCATCCAGGTCAGTGGGACAGAATATGTGAACAATTGCTTTGGCTTCCAGCTCTGAGCTAAATGCCACACTGAATGCTCAGAACAACCATACATTCCCTGATCATGAAGACTAGCCCACCTTCAGTTGTGAGATGAGAAGAGGAGGTTAACCAGGCAAGAACTGAAACTATGAGAGGCAAGCTTTCACTGTCAAGTGAAATACCAAGAACAACGAGGGAGGGTGTGATGTGTTAGGACAATGCCCATTTGAAGATCTGGAGGCTCCATGTGTGTTTTATTTTATTTCCTCTGACTGAAGGCAATGCCATAATGTTTGTTCTTCAAAAAAAAAAAAGGTAAAATGCATATGAGCTCATCCCCAGAAAATCAATATTCTACTTCAGAAGAACTTGATTTGGCAATATATTGTGTTCTTATGTCCTGAAAAGAGAAAGATGCCCCCTCCCCTCAAGATATGACCCCTATTGGATTCGCATGTGAAATATATCTCTTCTTTCTTCGGGGTATTTTTTCACATTTCTTAACAAATATCATGTAAAGCATCAACATTTGTGGAGGAACCAGTAAGTATTCCCTGTTCCTGTTGATTTAGCCAAGCTATTCCTCTGCCCAGAGTGCTGAAGACAGGAAGACCATTAATGACTTGACTGAAACCCAGTGGCTCAGTAAGTATTGTCAGGTCAAACTCATACTGCTGAAATTTTCCTCAGTTCAAAGTTTACAATTCCATCCATCTGTTCTGCTGCCTTAGAAGCAAGACCAGAATCAATTTTACTTCCTGAAATGCATTATCATCATCAGTACTGCTTATCAGTGTTGACATGGCCCCATCCTGGTTGTTGATGGAGGAGACAAAAAACATTGGGGAGGAGGGTTGCTGGAAATAGGACCTCCTTTCCATCCCCTGCTGCTCATAAAATGTCAGCCTCATAAGTGATTCCTCTTCTGTTCTCTGCAGATTCTACTGCACTGGTGTATGGTTCACCCTCCTTTAGAAAGCACTGAGTCTTTAGTTGGCCAACTTGCCAGCTTTTCTCAAATAAAGAAACTGCTTAAAACCAAAGTGATGCCAGCTTACCTGCCACTGTGCTACCTCCACAATTGCTGGCACAGCACAGGGACCAGGAGAAAAATGCTGTAAATTAATTAACACCAGACCTCTTGTAGCTGTTCATTTCTGTAAACAAACATTTTAATATACAGTAATTAATTAAATCTGCCACACTGTCCCCTTCTTCCCATTGATCTTTCTCCTGCTCTGTCTCATCCTTTTTTTTTCCCCCTTTTTTGCTTGGTGAAACATGCAGGAAGATAGACTTGTTCTCCCAGCTCTAAAGAAAATGCAGTTGACGGGGGACACCTTACTTGTCTTAATCTGCCAGTGTCTTTCTCTTCCCTCCTCCCTCCCTCAATATCCCTTTCACTACAGTTTTTTTCTCTGCTTTTCTGCTTGTTTTACATCTTAACTCATATGAAAGTGTCACAGAATTGTCATCAATTTTTTTAATGGTCTAACTGAATGATTATCATCACAAGCAACTCTGAGAAAACTTTGGAGATTATTTGGAGGTAGTTTGCCGTGACACTGAATATGTGAGATAGAGACCCACATTTCAAGGTATTTGTGTCAGCCTGGGACCTTGTTTGTTTCTTTGTTTAGCATCCAGCATCAATTGTCTCCCTTTTCATGCTAAACACAAGGAGAATGCATTTAGTCCATAGGTGGACAAAGAATAGAGATGACACACACAGTTCAGAAGAACTACTCTTTCCCTTGCTCATGTACAATCAAGCCATGTTCTAGGGGTTGCCTCACCCCTTTGGCCCTGAAACTATAATCCCACTATCCATTACCACCACAGTGCCCTGCAAGCCAATTCTCAGGTATAAGACCATTCTCCATGCACCACCACTGGTAACACAGTGTAGCAGAATCCAGCACAAGCTCAAAAGAGTCCCATGGCCCTGTCACAAAGTTATAGCAGTATGATTCCACTGCCATAACTGCATCCTACTGAGTCTTGGGATTTATGGTTTAGGAGTCACTACAGGATCTCTCTGGATGTAGTGAGATCAACGTTTTGTACCCATGTATATAAACTTCCAGTTGGTGGGATCCTCTGTTCTGAATATCCTTCAGTGATCAGTCTGAAAAGGAAAAGCTGGGAGACTGGAGAAACCAGAAGGGAAACCAAGCAGTAGGCCAAGTTAAGTGGCAAAGGAATTAGATGGCAATGGTTATGGGCAAACATAAAAGGGGACAAAAGTGCTTCTGTACATTATGTTCTCCTGCAAAAAAATGTGATTATAAGAATAGCTATAATTATAACTATTATAATTAAATTATGTATTATAAATGCTGTGGTGGGCAGCCAGAGATACTTAAGAGAGAAAAAGAAAAACACTGTTGGTAACATAAGGTTAACAGCACCCCTTCCATTTGTCTGAACCAGCTGGTCCTGCTAATTTTGGCTGAAGCTGCTCTTCCATCATTCGTCAAGGCCAAAGATGCCCCACATCTCTTTTGCTGATCTTGCTGGTCTCATACCCACTAGGTCATGAGAATAAGATTCATAGCTCTGAGGAGAGCTACAACTGCTTCCCATGGCCACCTTGGCTATTACTTTCTTCATGGTCAAGGAGAACTGACCGCACACCTAACAGGGATATGTCCCCAAACTCAAAAGAGATGGGAAGTGCATTTGTGACATAGGAGTCAGTAGTCAAGTGCTTTCTTTTCCCCTGGACAAAACAAATGGACAATTGTAGTACAAATGATGGGTTAGCCATACCAGAGGTTTACCTTGTATGTGAGGCATGCTGACAGTTGAACCAAGAAGTTGATCATGGTGCCCTACTTCACCCCTTGTCCCCAGCTCAACACCACAAGCTGGCATGGTCAACCCTGTGCCCAGTTGACCTCTGAAACTGGTGTTATATATCCCATACTGTTGAACCTGATCCTGGACACATTAAGCAGAAAGTGGGGGTGGGAGAGAGGAAGAATGAGTGAGAGAAACACAGTCAGCAGAACTGCAGTAGCTCAGCCCCGATCAGGATCAGGCTGTCCATCTGCAGTTTTATTATCCATTTCTCTTTTAATGTTTTACACACTTGAGAAACTCTCATTGAGATCAACAGAATGAGAGAGGAGAGAGAGGGGGAAAGAGAGAGCTCATTGTGGGCATTAAAGGGATGAAGTCTGATTAGCTGAAGATATAAAAATGATTGATGCTTGCAAACATTATTTCTACTTGTATTGTTTGCCTGTGAAGCTTACGTCATCTTATGGAGACACTGGATTTGTTTAACAAAGATAAAAGATGACTGGGGGAAGCAGCCACTTACTTTTCAGATGAAGTACTGTTGGGGCAAGGGAAAGGAGAGCTAATTTTGTATATCCATTATGGCAAGGATCAAGGATTGGGATGTAAGGTTTGAACATTAAAAATTTAAAATAAGTTAATTAATTCACTGCTACCAGCACTAATAACTAAAATCTGTGATTTATCATTAATTGGCTCAATATTTAAAATGTTTGCCTATCAAAACAGGCTAGGGGTGCATCTACACTGTAAAAATAATTCAGTTTAACACCATTTAACTGTTATGGCTCCATCCTACAGAGTTCTGGGATTTGTAGTTTTGTGAAGCACCAGCACTCTTTGGCAAAGAAGGCTAAAAACCTTGTAAAACTACAGACCCGAGGATTCTATAGGATGGAGCTACAGCACTTAAAGTAGTGTCAAACTACATTATGTCTACAGTGTAGATACATCCTGGGATTTACAGATAATGGCATATAGGTTTTCACCATTTATCACTATGGGTTAATTTTGGTACTAGCTTCTTCAAGTGTTCTTGTTGTCATTTTAAAGTTCCATGAATGTGTATTTTCCCTAATATGGACTATAAAGCCCATAATGCTAATGGGGATGATAGAGTCTAAAATATCTGGACATTTTCTGTTTAGAAAAAGCTGTCATGAAGCATGGGATCTCATTTTAAAACTTGTTCAATTAATGATCCGCATCTCTTCTTTCTACCCATTGTTATCCTCAGTAGCATTCACACAAACTCCATTTTTGTTAAAGATTAATAAGGAGTGAAGTTGAAGAGTAGTAGGGGATGATGTGCTTATTTCAGCTTGAAGGCATTGATCCACTGCAAGTGCAGCAACAAAAATCAGTCAGTGAATCAGGAACGGACAGTTTTAATTAGAAATGTTTTGAGTGCCTCTGAGCACATACAAAACATTCTGCACAACTCAGTTACTGTATCCTCTGAAACAAGAAGTGTGATATGCAAAGATAAGTAGTATGGTAGATACAGGATCCCACACTCAGTCTGCGAGATCTCCAGTTTAAAAGAGCCCAAGTATAAAGCAAGCCCACTGTTCTCTGCAAGCATCTTGCTTTAATACTGTTATGTTTAAATTGCTTGTACAGTAATGCTAATGAAATAAAGTGATGTATGCACTCATTAGTGTTGTTGTCTATTTATGTTGCACATGATACATATGCTGTGTTTGCAACAAAGGGGTCAGGGACTGGTATACATGATTGCTAAAACAGCCCAAAATATTTAATCTGGCAGCCTGGCCTTGGTGGCTAAGAAAAATAGTTTAATAGCTCTAAGCAAATTCCTCAAAACACATCACTCCTTAAAAAAGGGTACAAATTTGAAAGGAAATGTGCAAAGAAAGAAGTCAGGAGGAGATGGGAAGGGGTGTCCATGTGAGGAAAGTTCTTTAATTATCTAGTCACCTAGCACTATGGAAGTAATAATAAATGCACCAAAGCAGCATAATGGTGTTCATTGCAGGTCACATTATCTATTAAACAATAATAAACAATATAAGCCGGAATAACATCAACATAGGAAGAGAACTGAAGCGAGCAAAAAAGAGACCCACATTTCCATTTCAGAAAAATCCTACCAACTTCCATGAGAATGGAGCCTTCCAGGCCAACATTCTCAAAAAGCCATCCTGGGTGAGGATCTTTTAAATGATTAAATACTTTTCACAGAGAGAAAGACATACCCATCCTATTCCTCCATTCCAGGCAAAGCCTCACCAACATTGTCACTTCAGCAGGCAAATTAGGAAGCCCAGCCAGGAAGAATCATATAATACATTTCCTTCAGTCCCAGTCCTTCTCCTAAAGGTAAAGGTATTCCCCATTGACAAGGTTGTCAAGTTGTGTCTGACTATAGGGGGCTGTGCTCATCTCCATTACTAAGCCAAAGAGCCAGCGTTGTCAGAGACTACTCTGTGATCTTGTGACCAGCATGACTGCACAGAACGCTGTTTACCTTCCCACTGAAGTGGTACCTATTTATCTACTTCCATTTGCATGCTGCTAGGCTGGCAGAAGCTGGGACTAGTGATGGGAGCTCACCCCATCATGCAGCACCTGGGCCTTGAACTGCCAACTTGCTGATCTTGCAATCAACAGTCAGCGTCTTAACCACTTGAACCACCACATCCCTCAATCCTTCTCCTAGGACTCTTCTATTTGATGGAATATGTCAGATTTCCACAAATTCTAATGACTTTAAAATCAATCAGGAAATCCAGTGAGTTAATGCAACCCTATGAATATTGGTTTGGCCCAGTAGGTGAGGAAACCCTAAGGAAGGGTTTTCCCTCAAAAGAGGGAGAAGTGGAAGTGGAGGTGCAGTGACAGCTGTGTATTTAGGAGAGACGAAAGAGGTACCATAAATGCTTTGTAGTATAATTTCTATCTTGTATTTGCTTTGCTTTGCTTTGCTTTTATTTTATTTTATTTTATTTTAGGGTTTAAGTTTGCCCCAAATGTTGCAGACACAGGCAGTAGAATCCTGTAATCAAGTTCTGCATTGGCATCTCATTGGATGCATAGAACTTTAGGGGCAGTGTATATGTGTCAGATTTAATATATAATTCATGTTGTTGTTTTAGAAGGGAGGAAAGGAGAGAGAGAGATTTAAAGTGTTTGCAATATTCAATTATAGTCGGCCCCATAGAATCCAAAAAGAATCTAGAAAGAGAAAAAATTAAGACATTTTGGAGAAAAATCTAATCAAATAATAATTAAAAGTATTGACCTACCATTTTTTTTTCAAGCTCAGTGTGAATTGCAAAAAGATAGTTTTAAGTCAAATATTGAGGAGAATGCATCTACACTCTGGTTACTGCCTAGACCAGGGGTAGGCAACCTTTCCCCTTTAAGGGCCGAGGGACTTCAGCTCCCAGAAGCCTCAGCCATGTTGGCCAATGGTCCCATGTTGGCCAATAGCTCCTGAGATTCTGGGAGCTGAAGTCCCTCGGCCCTTAAAGGGGAAAGGTTGCCTACCCCTGGCCTAGACTTTCTTCACTTTTTGCATGGAAAGGCAGAGCCAGTGATTATAAATAAATAACATGTGGTTGCAGGAGACAGGAATGCACTGTATCCATTTGTTTGTATGATCAGAACTGGGAAAGTGCATTTTATTTAAAAAATAATAATAATATTTACTTATTACTGCATACCCTCCAACATTTCACAGATGAAAACTGGGGCACATGTGACTGAGCAACTTCCAAGTGTGATCAAGATGGCAGAAAGTATGCTACTATGTTTGGGAAGTAACCTATTGCCTTTAACTAACCTAGGCCCGATTCCCACTACATAATAAACTGGTTTGCAAACCGATCTGAGCGGGTTTAAATGGCCCTTGTTCGCACTTGCACTGAATTTCTGGCATGGTTTGTCGAGGAGACCCCAGCGCTAAACCCATTTAAATCGGTTCTTCTGGATCCACTGAATTCTCTGCATCTTTTGCAATGAATTGATTCAACACAAGTGTGAACACGCTATTTGATTCTGTTCCTGTGGTGCAGTCACCCCTGTGAGGCAACTCCATCTTGAATTAATCCATTACTGAATGTGAATGCAAAGTGAATGGCTTTACCCACTCCTCACAAAAGAAGTGCTGCATGATGGGGTGAGCTCCCATCACTACTCCAGCTACCTGGGCCTCCCTCACCGCATGCCCTGAGAGATGGCTTCACATGCCAGAGAGGGCACATGTGCCATAGAGTTGCATCACAGATCAAGAGATTCCTAGAGAGACGTTCTCTCGGGTAAAAACATAGTGTTTTTGTTATTTGCAGTTTTCCCATATTCATGGGGGTCCTGTGCCCCTAACCCCACCAAATGTGGAGGGAAGAGTGTGGTTTACTCTCAGTTTAATGTGAGCCTTAATATGCTTTAACTACATTGTATTTGTTTCCATTCATAAGCCATCTTGGTCCTGGTTTTGAGGGTAAAGCAGGATATAAATAAAGAGTAATGCTAATACTTGGAGGATGAAATAAAATTCTTGTCTAAAACCATTTTTTAAATTCCCCTAAATGTAACATCTGAAAGTAACTAGAAACTATTACTTGTTACAACACAACTTTTTAGTGGTCTCTAGAAGGCTTACCAGTCTCTTTCATTTCACATATGCATATTGTTTTGGATAAAAAGTTTGCTGAAACATGTCAAAATCAAAATACTGCAATCATTGTCATACAATTACATTCCAGATATGAAATCGAGATGCCCAGTTGCATTGGGGCTGATGAATAATTTGTTGCTCCAGGACCCTCCAGGGCTGAAACAGTCCTTCCCATAACATCCAGAAATACTTCTGAAGTGATTTTTTAGACAGTAGATTTTTAACGTGGTTTCTGCTGAGTGTTTTGTTTTGTTTTAACATATGACATTATTCCTATGTGTTCCTGTGTGACTGGTGAATTTTATGGGTGTGATATTGGCATTCTGGAGCATTTTCCAAAATACAAATGTATTTGTATGAAAAGGGTACTGGAAATGTGGTTTTTGTTTTCATTTGGGGTCTGGGTCAAGTAGTGGCATCATTTTTATCTATCCATGTGTGGCTGGTGAATTTGGTATGTGTGGCTATCTAGGTGGCATTCAGGGATGTGTTTTTGACAAAATAAATGTTTTGCAAGGAATGTGGTTTTTGTTTCTATGGATTTTGGGGTAGGTGAAAGGTAGAAGTTCCACGTACTCATTGATAACTGCTGAATTTGTTGGGTATGATTATCCAGAAAGTTAGCTGTAGATGTTTTGCTCAGAAAAGGTGGTTGAATATGGATCTTGCTGAAGATTTCTTTGGTTTGTAACATCACTCCTCTCTAGTCACATGTAACTCTTGAATTTGATGGGTGCTGCTAGCCCTGTTTTGCCTGAAAGGACTACCTGAATATGAGATTTGTTTGGCTTGGTGCATCACTCCCATCTACTCATGGCGACTAGTGAATTTGTTTGGCAGGGTGCCTTCTCAGAATCAGCTATTCAGAACCATTTTCATTCTGTTCCAAGCAATTTTATTCTGTTTTAGATGCTTTCTAGGCACTAAGGAGTTAATAAAAGAAAAATATTTGGAATGTTTCAGTTCTAAAATATGATTCTCATATGTGTTAATCAGATCCCAATATTTTTTGCAACAATGTCTCTCTCTCTCTCTTTAAAAAAATGGTGCATCTTGTCCCCATCCATTCCATTGTAGCTTTACCCACTCCTCAGAAAAGATCCCACACAACCTTCCCCTCAAGGTTCCTCCCACTTCTGGCTCTTATGAATGTTTTGCTCTGCAATGAGTAGTGGGTAGTTATGCATCTGTGGTCCTTCTTGCTCCTCTGGGAAGCTTTAAAAATTTGCAAGCCCCTATGTCCTCTTTTGCTTCTGCCACTAAGGAAGCATTCATCAGATGTGATCAGACAGACTTTCCAAGCCTCCCAGGGCCACACCCAGCACACCTGGGTGAATCACTCAGAGCTCTCCATATAGATCTGTTTTCTCTCAGCCAGGAGAAAGAGCTTGCCAAGCTTTGCCCACCCTGTGTCTTTTCCCTGATGCTTGCCAGCCCCTCCTCTGGCTTTATTTCCTCCTCATCCACAATTCTTGCAAAGAGAGCAGAATGAAATACAGATGCAAAATGTGCTCGTAAGAATCTCCTCTCTTCCATCCATCTGCCAGAGAATAGATTTTAATCTTTAATCCATGAGCAATCAGTGAACACCAGTGAATTGCAAATTACAGATGTTTTACTGTCTCTGGCATTTTAAGCTTCTCCACTGCTACTCACAGCCTTCCCCTCTTCTGCATGCAACGGATGCTACGCACCATCACCAAAACCATATGACACTGTCATCATTTAGTAATTAAACCTTTATTCACTTTAAATACACAAAGCTGGCTGGGGAGGCAGCTATGAAAAAGCGTTTAACCCTTTCATGTTGTACTATGTATGAACGTATATATGGAAATTGGGATGGGGCCATGTGGAAAAAAGCAAAGAGGCAGACACCACATGGAGCTTCCATCTTCCAGTGCCCTTGCTTCTGTACATATTGCTAGGCTGTTTATTCATAACTCCACCAAAGCAAGCCAGATGAGGAATACATCAAAGGGGTTTGTTGTTGTTGTTTTTGAGAAAGAGAGCTCATGTTCACTCTAGTGATACCCTAGTTAATAAAGACCCCAAGGAAACCATCACATCTTCTTATGATAATCAGCCAGTATGACAGTGATAAAAGGGTGATAAAAATATTCCCCATCACTCTTTTATTTGGGCCCATTTGTTTATTAAAATTTAATAGCCACTGTTACCTAGAAGAGGTGTGTTTTACATAGTTCTAATTTGTTGACGCTACTGATTCACATGACTGGCCAACAACATGGGAAGGTCTCATTACACAGCCAGGAGGTTTGTTTAAAAGGGGTTAAAACAGGCTGTGTGGTGCTGATAGGTGTAGAGTTTGTCATCAGTTGATCTATTGCATATTTAAGAGCTGTGTGAAGTTGATGAAACTAGGCAAGAACAGGCATAATTAAGAAAACATTCCACCAATGCCATTTGAACATGACTTGAAAAAAGCACTTGAAATGCTCTATCTCACCAACTTTCTTCATCTTTACATAACAGTGTAATGTGTAGTAAGCCACGTTACTACATGTCTTTCATTATTATTTTTCATCTCCAGTACTTCATTTTTATTTACTGTTTCTTTGTTTGTTTGTTTTCATTTTGAATTATTCAGTGAGATCTCTGTGATGCTTCCCCCAATTATTCTAAGATGCTATATTAAAAAGCATTTTCTATGGGTTTTATAGTTGTACATCCACTTCAGCAAGGTGACAAGATTGCTTGGCCTCAAACTTATACTCTAGTGCAGCCTTCCCTTCTCCCCAGTCCTGGACCTTGTTCATAGATGCCTAAACTTCTGGAACTCTCTACCATCAATTCATTTATTTGTACAGTTATACAAATGTTGCAGGATCACCATAGCACTTGAATGGGGAATTGCTTCCAAAACACAAGCCTTCATACTAGCCCTGTATCTCTAGAATCAAAACTGGAAGGCCTGTTGGAAGATCTGCAAGTGGTTTGCAAAGGAGAAATAATGGTGTTGGTGGAGAAGCATTGATACAGTGATATCAGCCTGGCTTTTATGGCGAAGAAGCATATATCAATACCAGTTTGGAAACTGCTCTCAGTTGGATTCCCTGGTGTAGTTCAAAAGCATTTCTACTGAAATGAATTTTGAGCATCATCAAACCCTGTTTATGTACTGCCTGTGTATAGTTGGCAACACATACATCTATCCATAGGTGCTTCTATACTTATGGATATCAGGTATAGCACTGGCCCAAGCCTCTCTCCAAACTTTTGCAGGATTTTTGGCACTGTTCAGAATACAGTGGAGAGACATGACACCATTTCAATATTGTTTCTGTGGTCCAAGAGAACTCAAGTGCGATCTATACTATTTTCAAAAAATCCAGAATATTTTGGCAAAGAAAGAAACAGCAGAGACCATGAAAAGGAATACCTGAACTGAGGCCCATATAGAGAGAGGTAAAGAGAATAAAGGAAGAAGACAGAACAGTGGATGTAGGCTTACAGTGTATGTAAGCCTTTTTGTTTTAACTGGGCTACACAAATCGCTGAGATAGGTATCATATGTGAACAAACCTGACAAAATAATTAAGGCTTCTAAGGTCAGACGTCAATTGCTTTTGGGGTGCATATAGGTCATCTGTTTCAGAAATATGTTATTCCTTGTGAATCTGCCTACCCCTTCTAGTATTTCTGACCTTTTTCCCCCTTATCAGGTGTGACTATTCTACTAAAGCCTGCAAAATAGGAACCCTTGACTGCAGTTTCATTCAGAGAATATCACTGAACTTTGCTCAGAAATCTGCCAAAGACTTTTGCCACACTAACCAAGTCAGTGTCAAGCAGGAGTAATAACTACAGCACTAGTCACTGTCAAGTCACTCTAGGAGTAGGACTGATGGAGGAAGCAACAAAGGAACTGGGGGGCTTGAAAATAAGCACTCCCCAGTGACTTCATTTTGTCCCTCCCCTCTTCCACCGACCATACCCTCCACACCTCCAGGTTTCACTTTTTAAAAATTCATATGCTCCATGGTGAGGAATCAAAGTGACAACCCTGAATGTAGAAGCCAGGGAGGAGGAGAAAAAGGTGGAAAAGGTGGTCCATGCCAAAGTTGGTTACTTGCCTTCTTCACAGTATCGATTCTCAGGCAGGCCTGCCATTGGAGTGTGGGAGAGACTGATTCATCCTGTATGCTATAGAAAGACCTGTAGCATTTATGAAACAGAAAAAAGTACCTACAGAAATGATTACTTTTTATGCATGTGTAGTTCATTCTGCGCCCAAATATATCAAACAGTAACTTACTGTGAGTCTCCATTGCTGCAGCCACCACTACCGCCATATAAAAACCAGATTGCTAACAATGGATGGATGCTAATGTATGGGGCTACTATTATCACAGTCGTTTATAATAAAATTTATGTTTAGCCAATTTCTGTCAAAGCCTACAAACCTCAGACACAGCTCTGTTTCCAAAGCCTCTGCTTATGGGTAGGAGGCTGTTGGTTCAAACTGTTCCTTTTGTGTGTGTGTGTGTGAAGGGGGAGAGGGAGGGAGGGAGATTGAGCAACTGAGATCTGTGTTGGCACTTTCTCACTTCTGCCTCTGCCAACACTTCTGGCCAGGGCCAAGGCCAGGAGACATGTCTCCATTGCCACACAATATAGTTGTGCTGTTTCCTCCCACTGCCTCCATCAGCCTCACCCTGCATTGCCACTGTGACACTGCAGCTCTACTGCCAATGCCATGCCTTCCAAAGATGCAGCTGAGTCAGATGTTTGGGGCAGAAACTTGGCTTCTAGGAGAAACTTAATAGTTTATCATCAAATTCATTTTAGTTACTATTGAACTGAACAGAAGTTCAAACTGTCATGAGGGAACCAGAATAAAAAAAAGAGCATCATCTAGCATTGTTCTGAAATTCAGAAGAATAACTCTCAGTCTCCTGATAAGAAATCATTGACTGGCGAGTCTTCATCAAAACAAAAAACAAAAAACTGCACATTCCTTTATTTCAAGCTATTTACCTTGTCCCCTGTTCCCCAGATCTATTCTATCCCCTTGTTGTCTCCTACAAGGAATGAAAACTGGGGTCTTTCTGGGTCGGCCTACCTTTGCTGAACTGGTCCTTGAAAAGAAAAGTAACTTGTTAAAGTATATGAACTCCTACATTTGTTAAGTGGTTAAGGGAATTAATACAGGACTTAAGGAATTAACAAAATGGTGCACTTAAGTGAATATCTGCAGTCATCTTAATACACATTTTTTAAAAAAAATTATTGATTTTCAAAAAAGAACAAACATACAAATTCAAATACCCACATTACCCCAGACATACAACTAATAATCACATTCTACACATATTTTATAAACCAACCTCTAACCACCTACCTATAATAACCTATCGTATCATTATCTATAATATCTTATAAATATAACATATTTTATTACTTAACTTCCTTCCTGTTTTCAGTCTTTCCAAACTTCTTATTTTCTTCCTTCTACTACACAGATCTTACATTTCCCATCTCCTATCCAACATCTTCTCTCTCCTTACACCTCCCTCTCTTCTCTCACCATTCTCTCTCACCCTTCCATACCATTCCTTTCCTCTCCACTTTTCCTACCCATCCTTCCAAATCACCCTCTTATCACTTCCAACCACATTTCACTTACTCCAGCCTCATCTAACTTACATCTAACCTTCTCCTCTTTCTCAGGACGTTACCACACTGGCCCTAAAGCAGCGTCATTTCAGCCTCATTTCAGCCTCGTTTCAGCCTCATTTCAGACTTTTTTTCCGTGTGTTCACACGACGTCGCAGCAAACCCCGCCCTTCCCTACCTCATTTCAGCGTCATTTCAGCCTCATTTCAGTCCTTTGGAATTCCGAGAGTTTTAAGGAATACACTCGAGCGGTCCGCACTATACCGGAATGATGCTGATCTCGGCATAGGTATGAACACGAGATCCTTGTCATGCCGCATTTCCTCTTTTTATGGCCCATGGTTCCTCGCGGTATTCCCCAAGGATTTGAGGAAGCATCTTATGACGTGTACTTCCTGTTTGGAGCGGGCAACAAACGGGACGGGTAAATAATGGTCCTCTCTTCTATTATTTTAAGGCAATCTAGAGCTTTCTATTGGGATTTGTGCCGCCGCGCGACCAGGGCTTGGGGGGGGGGGAATCATTATTATGGATGGCTTTGTAGCCCAGAATTCGGGGGGGGGAATATCTGTATATATAGTTGGGGGGGCAGTGGAGGCGGTAATTTGGTTGGAAAAATTCCCCGTGGGTGATGGGTACATGGATATAATAGTGATAATATCAACAATAATAACAATAATAATAATAATAATAATAATAATAATAACAATAATAATAATAACAATAATAATAATAATTATCTTTCTTTTCTGATGTTTCTCTTTCCTCAGGTGTGGATACCTGGCTGCCAGCATCTTGGAGGCCGTGGTACCTGGTCGTGTGTGAGTAGTGTTATCTTGAATAAATGTGTTACATCAATTCCTTGGGCGCCCAGTTTGTATATATCAGGGGTAGGCAACCTTTCCCCTTTAAGGGCCGAGGGACTTCAGCTCCCAGAACCCCAAGAGCTACTGGCCAACATGGGGCTATTGGCCAACATGGCTGAGGCTTCTGGGAGCTGAAGTCCCTCGGCCCTTAAAGGGGAAAGGTTGCCTACCCCTGGTATATATAGTGGGGGGGGGGCAGTGGAGGTGGTAATTTGGTTGGGAGAATACTGTGGGTGATGGGTAGATGGACATAATAGTGATAATAACAACAACAACAGAAACAATAATAATAACAGTAATACTTGCTGTTATTGTTGTTATTGTTGTTATTGTTATTTTTATTTATAACTCGCCCCTCTGCACAGGAATCGGGACAGCTTACATCATAACATAATCAATAACAACTAAGAGCGATTACCACCTCCCCCCCATAAAAATTTTTAAACCAGACATGGTTTACAAACAAATTAGAAATAGAAAGATAGATAGATGGATAGATAGATACATAGATAGATAGGTACATACAGGGATAGAGGGATGGAAAGGTGTGCATATATATAATATATATATATATATATATATATATATATACATATATATACATATATATATATATATATATATATACAATATATACATACATGTATATATATATATATATATATACACGCATATATATATATATATATATATATGTATTTGTTACATGCGCATTTTTCCATGTATCTATCTACTTTTACTATATATTTACATTTACATTCAATATATATCTACATATTACACCTGACGTGCATGGGTGACTTATCAAAGCACCCCCGAAATGGGCTCTTCTTTTGTACGGTGGGGGAAAAGCAGTACGTCCATCCACCTCTGCCTCCTGCCATGCAGGAATGCCATTTCTATGCACCACCCCAAGGGGCCCTTTCCGACTGTGCTTCGATGTGCATTTCAGCGGAGATGGCTCCACAAATGGCATAGCACATGTTTCCCTGCTTGGGCGCCCGGTTGTGAGGGGAAGTTTTAACAATGTTTGTTTGGGCGGTTTTTTCTTTTGCATGCATTTCACAGCTCTTGGCCCACGGCCTTCCACGGAGCCTACCCAACCACCTCTTGAAGCCAGCCAAAGGGTCGCTGGCAAAAGGCAGATCAAGAAGAAAATATTTTACTCTCCTTCCTGAGGTTTTTTTTTCCTCTAAAATATGGTTACTTAGTTTAGATGTTATGTTTATACTGTTCAGTGTTTCCTTTTTTATTTATTATTGCAGTAAGACAAACTAATAAGGGTTCATATGTTGGAGTTTGTGTATGTACATGTGTATAAGTTCATGTCTCTTCTGTGCCTGCACACATACCTATGCACAAGTACATATACAAAAACCAATACACTGTTTGTTTTTATATTGTTAATTGTAAATAAATCTATTTATCAAGACATTAGTGTGTTTTCATCAGTAGATTCATCTCTTTACCACCAGCAGTATAAATATATCTCCTTAGAAGTTACATCTAAATCTATATCTATCGATCTAAATCTATAAAGATATATATATATGTATATATATATACATATATATATATATATGTACATATAGATTTATATAGATAAATGTAGATATTAAATATAATTTAAAACCCACAAATATGTGCTGATACATTTATATATGTAAACATATGTGTATATATATATATATATATATATATATATATATATATATATTAACATATATATATATATACATACGTGTGTGCGTGTACGTGTGTGTGCATGTCTTTCTCTAACTATCTCCATCCATATGTACATATACATACGTGGATGCATCTGTAGAACAGAAAAGCAAAGCTAGCAAATGTCACAATACAGTTGAACAGGATATTAAGAAAGGCAACCAATATAACAGTAAAGAAGTAGTTTATTTTTTAACAGCACATATGTAGTTGAAAACAGCAAAGGTAAATATAGCACACAGTCCTTACTGTCGCCCTGCAATCATGGCCGCTATAGCTCCACGGACCCGCTCCCCCTCAGCTTGCCTTCTACGGTTTTCTCTTGCCGATTGGCAATCCTGCGTCATCGGCGGGAGATGCAGTTCACCTGAGCGCTCCACAAAATGCAATGCATGACCCCTTGTTTCACAGATATTGTGAAGGACCACACATGCAGAGACAACAGTTGCAAAGTGCTCCTCCCCAACAGTTAGCCTAGCTCCTAGGCACCCCCATCTTCCCTTTAAGCGGCCGAAAGCTTGCTCCACAACACAGCGAGCCCTGCTAAGCGCAATGTTAAACGCCAATTGATTGGGCTGCAGAGCTCCAATGTAAGGCTTCATTAGCCATCGCCGCAAGGGGTACGCCCCATCCGCAATTATCAAGGGAGGCACCTGCACCCCCCTGATAGTGACCGTGGGATTTCCGGGGACAAAAGCACCCTCATCCATCACCTGGCACAGGGATGAATGCCGGAAGATGAATGCGTCGTGGTTACGGCCGGAGAAGCCAGCCTCGATGTCAAGGAATACACCGTTTGCCGAGCTCAAGGCCTGCAGTACTATTGAGTACCCATATTTCCTGTTATAGTAGTCCTCGGCATTGGCTCTTGGAGGGTGTATAGGGATGTGTGATCCATCCAGCGCGCCGACACAGTGGGGGAAGCCCAGCTCTTCAAATCCATCCATGACCTGCAAGGTAAGAAAAAGGAAAAAAGAGAAAAAGCCTTGAAGAGCAGGGTAAGAGCAACACAATGCTTAGGTGTCTGGTAAGTTCTCATAATTGTAGATGGTTTTCTCCATCCATAGCTACATACACACATATATACTGCTACAGAAGAAGCCCTCATTTCCGCTCTCCTTGTAGCTCCCTTTCAAAATTAATGCACCCCTCACACCAGCCCCTTCAGTAATCTGCTTATATATGTAGGCATGCATTTCTGCAAATCGCACATACAAGAGGTAATGTCACGTAGTCAAGGGAGGTAATAGCAAATTAAGGAATTGTCCAAAAGGAAGCCCGAAGCCATGACCCCCCCTTGTTATGTGGCATGGCAGGAGTACTTTTTCCAAACTAATACTGTACAGTATTATTTGACAGCATAGATTAATTTAAATGAAGCAGAGGCCAAGAACACAAGAGAGGAACCTACCTGGCGATAGTTTCCTAGGCAGACTGTTCTTGGGAGAAGTACATCCACAATAGCCTGGATCACCTCAGTACAGATTTTTGCTGCTGTGGACACCCCAATCTGGAAGTGCCGTGCCACTCTCCTGTAATTGAGGGGGGCAGAAAGCCACCATATGGTGATTGCCACCCTCTCTTCCACGGAGATGGCCCTCCTCAGCAAGGTGTCCCTGGCCTGGATGTGAGGGCGCAGAGCCTCAGCTATCTCGTACAGTGTGGCTCTGGACATCAGGAAGTTCCGGATCCACATGTCTTCATCCCAAAGAGGGATCACCTCCTCTGCCCACCAGTTCCTCACAACCTGTGGCCTGACCCACCAACGGCGTGGCCGGGGAACACTGGCGGCATGGAAACCCTGGCCAACGCGGTGGCGGCGACCAAAAAACCTCCATAACAAGGCATGGGCTGTGAAGCC
The DNA here is from genome assembly GCA_026167975.1 of Phrynosoma blainvillii. Classification (NCBI taxonomy): domain Eukaryota; kingdom Metazoa; phylum Chordata; class Lepidosauria; order Squamata; family Phrynosomatidae; genus Phrynosoma; species Phrynosoma blainvillii. The sequence continues at coordinate 154,002,249 of JANUYF010000003.1, read as the reverse complement.
AGTGATGCCACGCCGCCTCATAAAGCTACGGACGCCAGCCAGCACAGCCCTGCGCCTCCGCTCCTGTTGCCGATCCAACTTCTCCAGCTCCGCATGCAACACAGAAAGCATCACTGCACCAGACCCCTCCACGGTCAGAGCGGCGGCACACACGGAAGAAGAAATGGCGATCTGACGGAAATGGCGAGCAGACGGAAATGACGACATGACGAGAAGGGGGAAGTGACGAAAATCTCATCCGACCGACTCGGCAAGCATTCCTGCTTCTGCGCATGTGCATGAACATCCTTGCCGGATCGAGGTAGGGATCTTTCAACTTGTGTGTGAACAAGAGATACGGGCCCCCGGAGCGGAACCATTCCGGCATCTCACATTCCTCACTGATTCCATTCTAGTGTGGTAATGTTTTCCGCTTGCCGGGCACATTCCGGCATGAGCCCAAAATGATTCCCAAATGATTCCGACCAGCTTTCTCACCGCTCTCTTGCTGCAAGTGTGATAACGTCCTCAGTCACACTTCTATCTTTCATCACATTCACTTCTAACTTCCTTAGTCAGTTGGAGAACAAAAGAATAGGGTACAGTGATAGTAAGAAAGTCATTTTAATACATTTTGAAGGCACAGAATACATTTAAATACTCTCACCTGGGGTATGTCATAACCAACACCATGTGGCTTACTCCCAAGTAGACACAGATGACTTTGAGATCAGCTAGCTTGATGTTCTAATACACAGAAAATGTGTTAGGGAAAAATAAATTTTACAGGTCAGTATTTTTCACCAGAGACACAGGTCATCTGAGAAAGCAGGCCTTTTAAAGAGAGAGTAGCTGGAGTTTATGCATTGGGGAATTCAAGAAAGGTTCGGGAGGTCACTCAGGCAGTAACTGAGGTCTCCATAAGGCATTCACACATATCAGTGTGCAGGGAGGGAGGCTGCCTACACCGGAAGGCAAGCAAGGATGTGCTGTGGCCAGTCCCCCTGTTGCCTATGCTTTGCCACTGATGCAGCTCCCAGTTCACTTTGGTTCAGCAGTCAAGTTTTTGCAGTGGGGCAAGGGTGCACAGCTTGGTGAGCTGACTCTGCAACTGCACCCTCTTCTGTGCCCACTCCAAGCCCATACTGCCAGATTACACAGCCAGCCCATAGCAGCAACCTGGCCACCTACCAGTTGCAAGGGGAATGGGACTTTGAATAATAATAATATTTATTTATTTATTTATTTATTTATTTATAGCCCGCCTCTCCCTGAAGGATCGAGGTGGATAACAATCATAAAATATCACAATGACACTAAACATAATTCCCTAACCCCCAATTAAAACAGAAAACATCATAAAATAAAGTCAATTTACTAAAATCAGTCTAAAATTCACCCTCATTAAAATGAGGCATTGTGGGATGAGTAAAACAACCACAGGTATGGGACAAAGGGAGAGTCCATCTATCAATTTGGGAATGTCCACCAGAAGAGATCCGTCTTGATAGCCTTCTTGAAGGAATCAAGAGTTGTAATATGACAGATCTCCTCCGGGAGGTCATTCCAAAGTTTAGGAGTGGCTGATGAGAAGGTCCTCTGTGTAACTGCAGCAAGCCTGGTTTTCTTTGGCTGTAATAAGTTGCTCCTAGAGGACCTGAGTATGTGAGGTGGATTGTAGGGAAGTAGATGCTCCTGCAAATAAACTGGACCTAAGCCATTTAGGGCTTTTTTTTAAATAAATTTTATTGATTAAAGGGCTTTAAAGATTATTACCAACACCTTGTACTGTGCCAGGAAACTAATAGGCAGCCAGTGTAAAGATTTTAAAACTGGTGTTATGTGGTCATCTCTAGATTTTCTGGTGACCAACCTGGCTGCCATATTTTGAATTAATTGGAGTTTCTGAGTTAGGTACAAGGGTAACCACATGTAGAGTGCATTACAGAAGTCTAATCGAGAGGCTACGAGAGCATGTACCACTGTTTCTAGGTCTCCCAGCTCCAGCTAGGGTCGCAGTTGGTGTATCAGCCAAAGTTGATAACAAAACTGTTACATGAGAAGAGGTAGCAGCAGTGCCACCAAACCACCACCACTGCCAGCCAGTATTGACAAACGTCACTGCCCATCACCCCAACACCACCTGATCCATTTAAAAAATGGCAACAACATGTTTCATGAAAGATGCCACCCAACAGTTTGTCCTATCCCCAACTACAAGAATGTACCATGATGTCACACCTATCTGGCAAGACACACTTCTCCCCTCCCGCTGAAAAAAAGGCAAGATTCCAGTGGAAAACAACAAGATAATCTGATGCATCTTTTTCAGTTTGCTGGGAAACTGCCCAAGTCCACATTAGCAGATAGAACAAGAGCCTATATGTAAAATCCTGCAGGAAAATCTTCTCAGTAAAGTATATTGTAATGAATGAGAGTGGGACAAAAGGAGGGTAGAATTTGCTGCCTCAGGTCTGCCAGTGTAGGGCAAGTTATGATTCTTTATCCTTTCAATGCTAAACACACAATGGCTCTCACAGGTCCAATCCATACTGCAGAAATAATCCAGTTTCAGAAAAGGTTTTTTTCAGTATTTTTCACTGGGGACACAAGCCATGTAAGAGAGCAGGCCTTTTAAAGGCCATTTTAACTGCTCTGGCTCAATGCTAGAGAATATCAAAAATATCAGAAAAACAATGAGACTCCGTTTGGGAAATGCCATCCTATAAATCAATATCTGCTCAGATTTGGGGAAAAAATTCATTTAAATTATTCATAAAAGGTATTACTATCTACTCAAATTCCATAATATTAATAATGAAGTGTCAAAGCTATGTTGGAGATGTTGTGGCAAAATAGGTGATTGGAATCATATGTAGCTAATGTGTCGAAAATATATAGATTCTGGGAGAATTATTAGAATGGATAAGTCAAATGTTGGGCCAAAAATCCACTACAGAGGGGCACTATTACTAATTTCTACATTTGAAAGGAAACATGAAAACCTGTCAAATAATGACTTTATAGTACTTATGTTAAGTGCTACAGGACTCGAAATAGATAAAACGTGGAAAACATAAGAAAATATCTCAATATGAAAATGGTTAAATATTATACGGTCTGTAGCTCTTTCAGAAAAATTAATATACAGAGTAAGAGGAGTAAAAGGAGACACAAAATATACATTTGAGAGTATTTGGATGCCATTTAATGCTTATATTGATCAATGTAATGCTGGACTGTAGATCCTTTAAATCAAGCTCCTTTAGATCAAGAAAGATTCTGGAAAAATGATTACTGAATGTTATGATTGATATGTAAAGAACATGTAATTATTTGGAAGACAATTCATATTATTTATATTTATAGTGATTGGCAGGTTTATGACTCCATTCTGTGGGGAGGGGAAGGTGGAAGGGAAGGATAGATATTTGTACAGGAAGAAGGAATTATTTGCATGTATCAGGATTATAGCTGTTGTTAAATAAATAATAAATAAATAATTTTTAAAATTAGAAAATGGCTAGATCAGCTCTTCTACTTCTGCTACCAACTTTTTTGTCTTGGATAGTCTCAAAGGTGTTACAAGATCCTTTTTCACAGATGCACATGCTCCACATACCCAGATAGTGAGATGTTTCTGGAGTAGCACTTTCCCAAGTTTGGTTTGTTTTGGAGAAAAGATTAAAAATTTAAAGTATTTATGTTATAATATTCCCAAGATGTATAACCACATCAACTCACCTTGCATACCTCAGCTTCTCCTTAGGACAGGGCAGGAGATAGCTCTCATATGTAAAAGGATCAATAGTGCAGAGAAGAACTCCTGATTTGAAAATATTTTTCCCCACCCTTCAGTTCTGTAGAAGTTTCTTTTTTTAGATTTGCATAATCTAAGACATATTTTAAGACCTATTGGGGGGGGAGCTGGGTTTCCTTTCTCCACCACCCCAGGCAAAATGTAAATGCATTACTTATGTAGGAATCATGGATCTAAGAAAAATGTAATTTTGAGCAAAATACAATAAAGGCATTTTGATTTTTCAATAATATAAAATAATGTATTGTATAATATTATATTTATATTAATTAATATATTATATATTAAATATAATATATTTATTATTAATTATGCTGTATGTGTATACACACATAGAGTATTTATTGATCTGGCCTTTTTCTTTTTTTCAGTTATTCCTAAATTCAGAAGATATTATTGTCACCATATTATCACCATATTTATCTTCTGGTCAGTGGCTACTCCACCATTTTGTAAAACATCTTCAGAAATGGAGATTAATCATTCTTCAGTAAAGACTTAACTTCATCCACCCCTACAGTGACTGGTTAAGTAGAAAAAAATCCAACAGGGAACAAAAGCAAAAAAAAAAATACTTTTCTGTCATCCATTCTGCTTTGTATGTTGCAGACTTATTCAGAACCATCTGCAAGAACTTAGATATGGACTTTATTATATAAACTGAGGCTGAAACAGCCCCCCCCCATTGGACTGTCTGGTTTGTGTATGTTGCAATTATATCCCTTGCCTTATTTGCAATTGTGTTTTTGTTTGTCTCAGTCCCATACTGGCACCAGACTATTTATATGCTGATGTGAAGATGTGCATTTTCCACTGTTAGTTGGAGTATTCCAGCTTCTATTTACTCATTTTTTAGCCTGTGAGTGCAGCTTCATTTTGCTTCCCACCCACTTTCGCCTCATGTGTCATCTAAACAGCCAGTCTTCAAAGTGGTTAGAAGCCACTTTATTTGGTCAGTGCAAACTACCCCACAGTAAGACAAAAAATAGAATGTATAAACATTACAATATGTGGAGTAAGTGAGTGAAAGGGGACAGGAATGGGATATTTTGAGTCAGATGTTTTATTCAGGAAATAAAAGGAAATGGGGTGGAATTTATAATGAGGAGAGGTGTTTGAATCATGTCAATAAGACTTCATGGAAAACTTGACTGAAGTCTGATGAAAGCATGTTAATAAGACTTCATGGAAAACCGATCAATATAAACTTAATCCAAGTTTATATTCCAACTACAGAGATAGAAAAAGAAGAACTTGGAAGGTTTTATGCTTCAATCCAGGAGGAAATTGATCACACACCAAAATAGGACTTCTTGTTAATTATAGGCAATTGGAATGCAAAAATAGGAAACAGAGCAGAATCAAAGACTGTATGAAAAGTTTGCCTAGGATGAAGAAATGAAACAGGAGACCAATTAACTGGATTTTGCAAGGCCAACAGTTTATTCATCACAAACACGTTCTTCAAGCAACTGAAGATTGACTATATACATGGCCATCACCTGATGGGCAATATAGAAATCAAGTAGACTACACAACTGGAAGCAACACATGGGGAAGATGTTCTCAATTCAGATGGTATGGAAGGGTTATTCATGCAGACTGGCCCCTCCTCCTTCTATCCATGAGGGTACTGGGAGATTCTGAACACAGCCATCTGAACTAAGAGCAACAACAACAAAATGCAGGCCTATAACTAACATCTTCATATATTTTTTTCTCTTGTATGGTTTTTAACACCTTCCCCAATGAAAAAGCCAGTGGAGCTTCAAAAGCTTACAACATATATGTATTCTTCTGAGTCTCCTTTCTGAAATGGGTCTTGGAGATACTGTTCTATATTGGCTCTTTTCTGGTGTGGCACTGGTATACCTGGTCTGGTGATGCTGTGGGATACCTGGTCAATTTCTTGGCCATTGGCCCATGGAGTCCCATAGAGTTCACTGTTGCCCCCTATACTATTTCATATGTACATGAAAATGTTGGGAGAGGTTGTTCAGAGTTTTGGAGTCAGGTATACTGGTAATCTGATGATTCCCAAATTGTTAGGAAGGATCTAATATGGGGAATTTATAATTAGCTCAAAATATGCAAGAGTGGGGCCCTAACAACACCCCACGAGACCAGAGTACTGATATGTATACCAGAAGACTAAGAGATCCCACAATGGATGATGCTGAGACAGGCTTCTTCAATTAAGATCTAAATATTTATTAAAAGGGGAAAACTGCACATACACAAATATGACACACACGCACACACTACACACTTAGAAATAAATGAGTGAAAACAGGAATAGCTTGAAATGGGCCAGACTATGGGAGATACTCACTTCCGAAGGCTTCTCCAGGATCCACTGTGGATGTGGAGTATGGTGATGATGGTGGTGCACAGCAGCCGAAAGGGAGGGAAGGGATGGCCGAGGGAGCTATGATCAGAGCACAGACCGACGTGGAGCCAAGCTGCACTCCAAAGATAGCACGTGGAGCCTAAAAATCTCAAGGTTTATATAGGCCATATCTTGCTTCGAGCTATAGACTTAACTGCATGGCTAAAGCCTGGACAAAGATGTTGATTGTCTTAGGGGGGAAGCAGACCAGGTGCGCCACGGGACCATGGCAGCCGCACCGCGGCGCACTGGCGGCATCCCTGAAAGGAGCGCTAAATTGGCGCTCCTTTCAGAAGTCAGGGAAAGTGCGCCCTAAACGCGTCGGGCGCACTTTCCCTGGCTTTACCACCGTAGCGTGTGAGGACGCTGCGGCGGGAGGTTGCCCCCGGAGTGCCGGCCGTGTGGAGGGCCGGCAGCTCCGAGGGCAACCTCGGGAGGAGGAAGGGGCGCCGCTCGTGCGGCTGCCCCTCCTCTTCCTTGCCTCGGAGATGACTTTATTAGTCATCTGCCGAGGCCCTTAGTTTTGTTAAACCTAGGTGTGAGACCAGTCTAAATAATGCATTTGGTTTCGATTCAATCAAGGAAGGAAGGCTGGAGAAAGAGGGTGCAGTTAAATCTGATCACTGCCCCATCAAGGGTGAGACTTTGGACAATGTGTCCCTTTTTGGTATAATGGTTTTCTTCCCTTTAGCAACTCCCAAACCTGTCTGGCAGGGAATTTTCCAGTTGTTTGGGCAGGCCCTCCTGCTACCTACTTGACTTGCCATCTAGAGGATTATGGCTGACATCCCATAGAGTTCAGTTCGGGTCATAGAAGGAACTCCACTTGTGTCCCAAAATTTTATTAATTTCATATCTGCTTACAAAATCTATCACTTCTAGTGTATTTCTTAAAAAGCATGTTTCACAGAACATGCAGTTTGGATAAAACCTCCCCAGCAACATCATCACTGATGATATTGCAAATAATCTATGTGGTGGCAGTGGTCCTGCTGCTGGTGATTATTATTATTATTATTATTATTATTATTATTATTTTAAAAATCTGATTGTGATTTGAATTGCTTTACATGATTGCAGTATATATTTACATTTGATGTGTCACATTTATTTATCTAGCAAATAAATGAGCTAAAAGAGAGACCTGTGAACTTCATTGGCTGATGAGCTAAAGAACAATGAATCTGTCTATGTATCTATCTATCTTTACTCAGAATGTGTGAGCTGATCTTTTTATTAAATTAACCTTTGAGCTCTGAGACTCAAGCGCATTATTCATGACTATCAGCTAACAAGGTCTTTAAATGAGAAACCAGATCTTTATCACCTGAGCAGAGGAAATGGCCTGTTTGTGTTTGCAAAGGAGAAGGAAGCTCTTTCAATTTTGCAGCCTCTAGTGAACTCATGCAACTATGACCAGGACGAGCCTGACCCAAGGCATTTCCCTTGCTTCATGGGCATAATGAAAGGGTGTGCAGAGTCATTTAAACAGCATTCACAGTATAAAGCCTTAAGCAACTGATGAACCAAAGAAAAATATTAGGAACAGTCAGCTGACCTAGTATCATTGTCAAGCAGGCTGTGCACATTACTTTTTTTACAGGGAATGACAATAATCGCCTGAGCAGAAAAATTTTAAATTTCTTATATTAGGTAAAGTTGGCTAAATCTGCTCCTGGAATTCAGGAACCAGGTTTCCACAAAATAATTAATAAGATAATACAGATAAATAAGAAGACAGGACTGGAGCTATCAATCTGCATTTTGACAGCAGAGGAAATAATCAAGAGAATGTGGTAGTGAAAGAGTGAAAGGAGCAACAGGATGTAAAAAGATAAATGGGAGCAAGTGGAGTTTTTTATACTGAGACTAGAGAAACTAAAGAACTACATGATATGTCAAATACATACATACCATGCAGTTGACCCTCTCAAGTTTGCACAAATAAATTTGTAGACCCCTAATCCTCTAAGACCCATCTCAGAAAGGAGACTCAGAAGAATACCATGGTTGATGGTACAGAAAGCCAGAGGTCCAGGAGAACCAACATGGGTTGCATTCCCACATTCAGTGAAGCCTTCTTTTGAAAGCCAAAAGAGTGACATTGATACTATGTGGCCCTAACAGGAGTGCCAGCAAGAGACAGGTGACAGGGAGAAAAGAACAGGGCACCTGGTAAACAGAGATGTTCTGTGAGAGGCTAAACCCTGAAATAAGATTGAATTTAGGGAAATGAAGGAGAGTTCCCATGAACACCAAAGGGAGATCAAATCCCTTTTTCCTCTCTTGAGTCCTACTCTCTGTATCAGGCTCTGCAATCTCTCTTTGAAGTGTGCACCTTAAAAAACAATATCTTAATCTACAGTCTTGTACATGGTCACTGTTCACTAGTTTCAGTCTATTGGTAGTTTTGACAAGATAGGATAGGAAATAACATAGCACTTCCTGATGAAGTGGAAAAGCTCATGGTTTGGGATTATCATCTACCCAACTCATAGAACGAGTTTTAAAAAAGCTGCACCAGCTGCCAAATCATTTCTGATCTATATTCAAGATACTGGTGATGGCATTCAAAGCCCTAAATGGCTTGTGACATTGATACTTAAAGGTTAATCTTTCCTAGTATATACTGCCGAAGAATTGAGATCTACCGCTGGACCCTGCTCTGTCTCCCACTAGTGAGAATGATATACTATGCGGAGACATGGGAGAGGGCCTTCTTTGCTGTGGCATCCCATTTGTGGAATGCATCACCCTTAGAGACCCATTTGGTGACAACATTTGTCTCTTTCATGCACCACGTTAACACCTGGATAATCTTAGTAATTTTTTTAAATGCCCATGAACAAGGTCTTAACTGCTTTAGCCCTTTCATCTGTTTTGATCTTGTATTTAATGTTTCTATCCTATTTAAATTATTCTGTTTTTATCTGAAATTGTTTTTAAACTGCTTATGTTGTTTTAAACATATGCCATCCTGAGATCTCACAAGAGGGTGTGATGAAAATATTTAATAAATATGAAAGCTCAGATTCATGTGACTGAGTCAAAATGTTCATAAAATTTTCTTACTCCCTCCCACCATATCATTTTCCTCATGCATGTTCATAGCCATTGCTCCCCAACCTTCACAACTTAGGGCCTTTGCAGACTGCCAGAAATAGTGCACATTAAATTGAGGCACTGCCCTGGCTCAGTGCTAGGGAACCATGGGAACTGTAATTTATTGTGGCACCAGAGCTCAATGCCCCAGAAAAAAATACAATTCCCATGACTCCCTAGCACTGAGCCAGGGCAGTGCCTCAATTTAATGTGCACTATTTCTGGCAGTCTGCAAAGGCCCTATGTGGATGACCTGCAGCCAGCCACTATTTGTCAGCCGAACCTACCTCACAGGATTACTGAGAGGATAAACTGTACATAGAAGCTGATATAGGTTTAGAAGAAAGGGAGGATAAAAATGTAACAATAAATAAATGAGATACTTTTACTTCAGTGTTATCTTTTATTCTTGAAAGGTGAGCACTCTTTTCTTCAATCCTAATACTATGAGCTGAATTATCTGCTAATGCATAATAAAAGATCATCAAAGGGTTAAAGGGCTTCCAATGTGGTAATGTGCATAAACAATTGCTTTTTAAAAAAAACAACTATACTTTTTAAGCACGTTAAGTAATAAGCATTGATGTTAAAAGCTCTTTTCTTTAAGCCTGCAGTTGTGCCTCAATGTGCATTAAAAGACATTTGAAGTCCTGTTGTTATGTGTTGCTGTGCTTTGAAGAAAAACAACACAGAAGTCCCCATAAACGTCTGTAGGCATTCTAAGTGTTCCCCACTGAAAATGGGATAATGCTTTTTGAGAAGTACACAGATGTTTGAGACATTCAATCAGTTGTTTCAGTTTTGCACTGATACTGAGTCTGAAAACGCTATGCAACAGTTCAAATAGCAATATATGGGCACACAGCTGGAGAGTTAGAATTGGGTGGAAGTGAAAAGAGACATATAGTTAGGGATCATCAACGTATAGCTGGTATTGAAACTCGTGGCATTTAATGAGTCCCCCTGGGGAGATAGTGGAGAGAGATTCCAAAACCTTGAGGAACCTTTCCCCACCCCACCCCAAAAAAGGTTGAAGAAGAGGTTCCAGTTTTGTAAGTAGTCTCAGATTCACTGCAATATTTCAAAAATGCAACCTTTCATTATGTGCAGTGCAGTAACATTTAATTATAATGGATTAAATGGTCAATAAATTGGTTCAAAGACAAATGATTCATCAAATACAACTTTTTTAGCTGGTTAAGATCCTTTAAAATATTACAGCAATACAATACAGCATTGTACATCAAATTACCTCAGTGTAAAAAAGTAAGTATACAATGACAACTATATAATGACAAACTGCATTATATTAACCCAAAACAGTAATTCTGGAAACCTAGAATAGTTGCAGTCAAAGACTGTACTCTGTCTCTCAGTTAAATAGACATGAACTGATTTGTGGCATTACTTGTATTTTATTTGGGAGCCATTTGCCATCAGATCAGGACAAGACAAAAATGATCACCAAAGCTTCCAAGCTACAGCCATATAATGCAATCATCCTGTGACTAGAGGAACAAACTTCCACTTCAGTAAAGCATATTTTATTGCATTACAGCCACAAACATGCTTTGGAGGAGAGGGGAATCCTCCTTCCACCATTGCTCAAGCCCAATCTCAAACAAATACATAGAAAGATCCCCACATCACCCGTCTGTGGGTGCTGTCTGTCTCTCTATCTATCTATCTATCCATCCTATTACATACAACATTTTTTGTCCAAATTGGGAGTACTTACCTAATGAATTGGGAATTCTGTTCTTGTTTTCCCTTCAGTAATCAGTTTCCTCGTTTTCCTTTTAAACTTCATGTATTCTGCTCATAACTTTCCTAAACTTCCCAGTTAAAAAAAATATGGTAAAGGGTGCATACTCAGTATTCTCTAATACAAAATAGCATGCCCCTTGTCTCAGCACCCTTTAACCAATTTTTTTAAACTCACAGCCAATGATAAATAAAGTGAGAAAGTGGTGAGCTTTCCCTGCATAGGCGAGAAGAGGAATATCTGGGATTAAGCATCTCTCTGCTTGAACCCAAGCCCTTTGTGACCATTACACAAATCTTCCAGAAGTCCTCTTCCAGGATCATAAGGGGCACACTAAAACCATTGACACCAGCTAAACACATGCTGAGGAGGGACAGCACATACTCCCACCTCACTCAAAACAAAAATTGATTCATTACAATGATCCAGCATAGAAGGAAGCTTGCTCTGTACTTGCAAAAATTAATAATGGTAAGCTTATAAGAATAAGAAATAGAATCATAGAGTTGGAATAGACCACAAGGGCCATTCAGTCCAACCCCTGCCATGCAGGAACTCACAATCAAAGCATCCCTGACAGATGGCCATCCAGCCTCTGTTTAAAGACCTCCAAGGAAAGAGACTCCACTACACTCCGAGGAAGTGTGTTCTACTGTCAAACAGCTCTCACTGTCAGGAAGTTCCTCCTAATATTGAGGTGGAATCTCTTTTCCTGTAGGTTCCATCCGTTGTTCCGAGTCCTATTCTCTGGAGCAGGAGAAAACCAGCTAGCACCCTCCTCAATATGACATCCCTTCAAATATTTAAACAGGGCTATCATATCCCCTCTTAACCATCTCTTCTCTAGGCTAAACATACCCAGTTCCCTAAGTCGTTCCTCATAGGGCATGGTTTCCAGACCCTTCACCATTTTAGTCTCTCACCTCTGGACACGCTCCAGTTTTTCAACATCCTTTTGGAATTGTGGTGCCCAGAACTGGACACAGTATTCCAAGTGAGGCCTGACCAAAGCAGAATAGAGTGGCACTATTACTTCTCTTGATCTAGATACTGTACTTCTATTGATGCAGCCTAGAATCTCATTGGCCTTTTTAGCTGCCGCACCACACTGTTAACTCATGTTCATCTTGTGGTCTACCTGGACTCCTAGATCCCTTTCACGTGTAGTTTCATTAAGCTAGGTGTCCCCCATCCTATATCTATGCATTTCATTTTTCCGCCCTAAGCGCAGTACCTTACATTTCTCCGTGTTGAAATTCATTTTGTTATCTTTGGCCCAGTTTTCTACTCTGTTCAAGTCATTTTGAATTTTGATCCTGTCTTCTGGGGTATTAGCTACTCCTCCTAATTTGGTGTCATCTGCAAATTTGATAAGCATGCCTTCTATTCCTTCATCCCCCATAGGTTTGATGTGGTTTGAACATCCACAACCAGTCCTGGTGGCTCATTACATTAAACATCCTTTCCTTCACATGTGTGGAGTGCTTGTCTCACCTACTTGACAGGATGAGGTCTGGAAACAATGTTTTGCCTAGACAACTGTGTGCAAAATTGCAGAGAGAAAAGAGGCAATTTTCATTTTGAGTAAAGACTAAATTTCAGCTTTTGAAAGCTGGCTGGCAAGAGGAAGCTTTGGGTGGGGTGCAGTGGGCAACTATAAAGATATTCCATTGCTTATGGGACTAATGCTGCTCTAGAAGTAGTGCTGCTTGCTTTTGAATTACTCTGCATAAGATTGCCATAGTACTTCCTACCACTGGGGAATGCTATAGTGCTAATGCAAAACAAAACTAACCTAAACTAAAAAATAGTGTGGAGCAGGAGAAGGGAAGATGCATGTCACAAATGATATGTGTTAGTATTGCATATGTACAAAACTAAGCTTTCCAGATTGCAGTCACAAGCACAGTGAATGAGCTATCTCAGATTTTTCTCTTTCCTAAAAACAAAATATAGTAATCTGGAAGCTGGAAAAGCTTGGCTTTGAAGAGGGATTCATACATAGCCTGTGTGAAACAGATGAAAAGCAAAGGCATATTTTATTTCATGCAAACCTGATTGTCAGGTTTGTAAATAGATGGTCTTTTATATTGCTTTATTTTGCTATTTTTTATAATTATAAATCTCTTTATAATTATAAGCCTCCTTTCTGGGAAAAAGTGTATTAAGATTAAAAATGATGCAAAAAAATTAAAGCCAGAAAAATTAGTTCAAAGTACTTAATGGAGAAGCTGAAAGTTTCGATGTGCTCTGATTCCTTCAGATGGGGTAAGTATGTTAGGAGGTTGGAAGAGGTTGCAATATTTGTTTTTGTAGGCTGCATCTACATTGCAGAATTAATGCAATTTGACACAGCTTTAACTGTCATGGTTCCATCCTATGGAATTCTGGGATTTGTAGTTATGTGAATATTTAGCTTTCTCTTTCAGAGACCCACAACAAACAACAAATCCCAGGATTCCATAGGATGGAGCCATGGCAGTTAAAGCAATGTCAAATTCCATTAATTCTGCAGTGTATATGCAGCCCTAGCTTATGGGAGATAAAATATCCAAACAATGTTTTTGTTGTCCCAGAGTATTTTCAAGCAATTCCTGGCAACAGCTGTATGTTTTTATTACCATTCTTGAATGTTGCGGTTGCGGTTGCGGTTGCTGCTGCTGCTGCTGTTGCTATTGTTATTCTTGTTCTTGCAAAACATATCAGGACAGCAATGTTTGAGAGGAATGTATTTATATCGGGTTTGGGAGACACTCTCCCTAATGATGTATATGGAGCTACAGTGTTTGCTTGCTGGTTGAACTTCTGCTGTCGACAAGGAGATTCTTCTTTAATCCACTTCTCTTCTCCTCTTTTCTCACCTTAAAAACACACAAACACATTTTAGCATTATAGTGCCACCATAGTACATCCATGCATTAGTGAAATGGCATTTTTGCATTACAACATTGTAACTCTGGGGGGGGGGGGAATAAAAATGCAAATCTCACAAAGGAGATTTTATTTTTATTTTTATTTTCTTATTTTCTTGCTTTGTCCCAGAGTGCCTATTGTTTTTAATTTTGTCTATTGTTTAAACTCTAGTTTTAACTGAGACTTGTATTTAACTTATTTTTAATGGGGGGTAAATTGTGTTAGTGTACATTGTTTTGTTGTTATTGTAAGGGTTGTTTTATATATTTGATTTTAGATGTAAGCCGCCTTGATGACCAAGGCTAAAGGCGGGGTAAATATATATATAAGTGGGTAAATATAAATATATATTTATATATATATATAAATTATATATATAATTTTGCCCTTTAAGCCCTAGGATGACATCCCAACCTCAGCAAATCACATCCCTCAAATCAGACAGGCCTTAGTGCAGATCCAGGAAACTGACAACACAAACACGCACACAAAGAATGGAAAAGAGCAAACTGAAAAAGAAGGACTAGGGTGGAGGCAGCAATAAACTGAATTGCCAGGGCTGACATTGTTTTAGACCAGTCTGAAAGGGGCCTCAGCTAGACATTGGGAAGACAAGAAAGAGATGCTGGGACTAACTGATGGTTGCAGTTCTATCATTGTGTTCTTTTCTAGCTCCCACTGTTGATGCTAAATCAGACTGCAGTCATTTTTTAAAATTCAGTAGGCCAGAGCTGTTGGGAACTGCTGAAGCAACAAGGAGAAAAGTGGGGCAAGATGCCCCTGCACTTGCTGTCGAAGACCAATCCTCCCATTCTCCCCCTCTGCCATTCTCTTTCCCCTGGCCCTATCCTCTGTTTTTGATTATACATGTTTGATGTCCTGCCTTTGGGTGGAATGAGTCAGTGTGGCATAGTGGTTTAAGTGTTGGATTGGAGACCAGGGTTCGAATCCCAGCTCACCCATGAAACCCACTGGCTGATCTTGGGCAAGTCACACTCTCTCAGCCTCAGGGGGAAGGCAAAGACAAACCTCCTCTGAGCAAATCTTGCCAAGAAAACCCCATGACAGGGTCGTCATGTGTCAGAAATGACTTGAAAGCACACAGCAGCAACAACAACAACAACTGATCACTGAAATGATGAAATAGCAGCTTCATTTATATACTGCTTCATACCATGCTATGAAGGATGCAAGCCTGAGTTGAGCCTGAGCCCTGGCTGGTATTGAACTCACAACCTTGTGGTTTGTAAGTGAGTGGCTGCAGTACAGGTATTTAACCACTGCGCCACCAGGGCTCCTAATCAATATCCCTCTTCAATTCAGTTCCCTTGAATTATGGCACCCAGAATTGAACATAGTACTCCAGGTGAGGTCTGTGCATGCTTCTGGACATTTCTTCTTTCTCCTCAAAGTGAATAATTACAGCCTTCCTGACATCATTTCTTGAATTGTGGAAATTGGAAAGGGCATTCTAGATCAACGTTGTTGTTGTTGTTGTTCCTTTTCCACTGTTACCCATGAGACTGCTTTGCCTTGGCCAGAAGGAAATTCAGCCCCTTGCTCATCCTCCTGGACTGAGAAAGGGACAACTGAGCCGGACTCAGGCAGCACAGGCTGATGGGGGGGGGGGGGGCAAAATCTGGATAGGGAGGGAATGGCTTCTAAATGGAGCAAACAGAGGCATCCTGAGGAGGAAAAAACGCACCTTTTAGCATTATAGTGCCATCATAGTGCCCCCACGCATTAGTGAAATGGCATTTTTGCATGACAACATTTTAACTTGGGGGGGTGATAAAAATGCAAATCTCTGAAAAGAGAACACAGGACTTTGGCCCATGCGAAGCAGAGGTAGGTGCGCCTAGTGGCACAACCTAGCCCCCATTCAAGGGCAGCAAACGTTTCCACTGTTTGGCCTCTGTTGAGGTTGGTGGACATCACATGGTCTCATGGCACCAGCTTCCATTTACAACTACACTTGTCCCTCCATATTTGATGGGCTTAGAGGCACAGGATCCCCATGAATGTGGAAAAACTGCAAATAACAAAAACACCATGGTTTTACCTGAGAGAACACCTCTCTAGGAATCTCTAGGTCCTCCAGTGTAACTCTGTGGTCAACATCTGCCAGACATTGACCATAGAGTTGCACTGGAGGAGCTACAAATGCCTAGTGGAGTGTTTTCTCTAGGAATCTCTAGGTCCTACAGTGCGACTGTTGGTTAAAGTTGACCATAGAGTTGCGCTGGAGGAGCAACAAATGCCTTGTGGAGTGTCCTCTCTAGGAATCTCTAGCTCCTTCAGTGTGACTTTTGTTTCACGTTGACCATAGAGTTGTGCTGGAGGACCTAGATATTCCTAGACAGAACCTATTAATAAAAATCTGTGAATAATCAAATCCGCAAAACGTCAAAGCCACAAATGTGGAGGGACAAGTGTATCTGTTTTCTGCAGCAGAGGCCAGAAGGACTGGGGATAAAAGTCTCTCTGTTTTACTTAGCATTTTGTAATGGTATTTGATGTTTTCCACTTAGTCGTTGTAAAATACAATTTAGTGTCATGTTTAAGTGGTGGTTCCCTTTGTTTGTTTGGGATATATAGTAGTCAAGATGCCACATCTCAGTACAGGTGGGCTTTAATTGAGAAACTCTCTGTTTTACTTAGCATTTTGTATGGGTATTTGATATTCTCCACTTATTCGTTGTAGGATACAATTTAGTGACAAGTGGTGGTTCCCTTTGTTTGGGATATATAGTAGTCAGTCGAGATACCACATCTCAGCACAGTTGGGCTTTAATTGAGAAATTCTTTGTTTTACTTAGCATTTTGTATGGGTATTTGATGTTCTCCACTTAGTGGTTGTAGGATACAATTTAGTGACGTAGGATACAATTTAGTGACATGTTAAAGTGGCGATTCCCTTTGTTTGGGATATATAGTAGTCAGTCAAGATGCCACATCTCAGCACAGTTGGGCTTTAATTGAGAAACTCTCCGTTTTACTTAGCATTTTGTATGGGTAGTTGATGTTCTCCACTTTGAGACTTTGCAGACTGTCAGAAATAGTGCACATTAAATTGAGGCACTGCCCTGGCTCAGTGCTAGGGAGTCA
This sequence comes from Phrynosoma blainvillii, assembly GCA_026167975.1. Taxonomy (NCBI): domain Eukaryota; kingdom Metazoa; phylum Chordata; class Lepidosauria; order Squamata; family Phrynosomatidae; genus Phrynosoma; species Phrynosoma blainvillii. The sequence continues at coordinate 153,985,173 of JANUYF010000003.1, read as the reverse complement.
TGGGAATTGTATTTTTTTCTGAGACATTGAGCCTTCTCTGTCAGAGAGCTCTGGTGCCACAATAAATTACAGTTCCCATGACTCCCTAGCACTGAGCCAGGGCTGTGCCTCAATTTAATGTACACTATTTCTGGCAGTCTGCAAAGGCCCTTTGTGGTTGTAGGATACAATTTAGTGACATGTTTAAGTGGCGGTTCCCTCTGTTTGGGATATATAGTAGTCAGTCAAAATGCCACATCTCAGCACAGTTGGGCTTTAATTGAGAAACTCTCTGTTTTACTTAGCATTTTGTATGGGTATTTGATGTTCTCCACTTAGTGGTTGTAGGATACAATTTAGTGACATATTTAAGTGGCGGTTCCCTTTGTTTGGGATATATAGTAGTCAGTCGAGATGCCACATCTCAGCACTTTTGTGTCTTAAACCTTGGTATTGTTTGTGAACCTTTCTTCTGGTGGTTGTTCTTTGACGTCCAGCAACCAATGTGCCTTGGGCCACTAGAGAGAGAGAGAGGCCCAGGTGGCTTTCTTACTGCAGGTGGCTTTCCTTCCTTGCCATTCGAGAAGTGCCTGAGAAATATGCCACAGTTTTGGAAGGAGCAAGGAAGACCCCCACCTCCATAGGGGAAAATGGGGGGAGACCCTCTTCCACAGCCCTTCCTTCCTCCACCATTTCCCAGTTAGCAAGGGGCAGCCAAGGGGGGGGGGGGGAGAGGGAAGAGACCGAGGGAGACTTGTATGTGTGTGTTTTTATTATTATTATTATTTCTGATTAAAGAGGAATTTCATTTCATCTCTCTCCCTCTCTCTCTCTCTGCCTCCTGCCAGGGGCTGAGGTGCCGCCATTGAGGTTAACGGTGCGGAAGAATACAAAAAAATTTCATTGAGGAGGATTATAAAAGTTACTAGCTGGAACATTAACAGAAGAGTAACTTGTAAAAAAGGCAATATTACAATATTCACAAGGACGGTAGAGCGTGGTAAAGCTATAAAATTCAACATTAAAAGCTTCTGCGGCCTAGATAACCTAGTTAACAAACATGGGATTGGAACTATTTGGGTGGGTGGGTGGGTTGGGGAGGGGGGGGGACCCTCTCGGGAGCGCGCAAAAGTGGGGGACCCAAAGGCTCTGGAAAGGAGAGGGTCCCAGCCAAGGGGACCCCAGAGCCTTGTTGCCATTCCCTGAGGCGGGGTGCCAAGGACCCCAAATCCCAAAAGAGCCCCCCTCAGGGACAGCCTCTCTCGACAAAGACTCCTAGGGTCCCTCCAAAACGGACGGCCTAAACTCCCTGGGGGCTACAAGCCTTGTTCGCCCACCAAAAAAAAAGGCGCCAAAAGGAGCCCATCCGCCCTAAAAGTGCTGAGGGACTTTTCTGGTGACAAGGCTGAGGGGGGCAAAAAATCCTAAGGGTCTGTCCCCGTTTCCAAAAATAGTTTTGGTCCTCCGTGTGTTGGTTTCCCGTTAAGGGCTTTGGGTTTCTTGAGCTGTAACTGCGTCCACACTGGAGACATATAATGCGGTTTGGCGCCACTTTCACTGCCATGGCTCCATGCTGTGGAATTCTGGGAATGGTTGTTTGTTGCGGCGAGCCGCAACAAACAACCATTCCCAGAATTCCACAGCATGGAGCCATGGGAGTGAAAGTGGCGCCAAACCACATAATATATCTCCAGTGTAGATGAAGCCGCTGTGGGACTTATGAGGGCCAGTCTCTGAGGACAAAAGAAACGAAGGTTAAAAAGGGCCCTGGGGGTCTCAACAAGTGTGGAAGGAAAAGAGAAGCGCCCAGCCTAGGATTATTTTCAGGGTGAGGAGAGAAGACCATTTATTAGTATGGGCTTAACAAGCGCTCGCCCATTTATAAAGGCTGCATAGGCAGTCTGTCCTAATCGATTTGTGTATTCATTCAATAGAAAGGTTTAGGGCAGGGGTAGGCAACCTTTCCCCTTTAAGGGCCGAGGGACTTCAGCTCCCAGAAGCCTCAGCCATGTTGGCCAATAGTCCCATGTTGGCCAATAGCTCCTGGGATTCTGGGAGCTGAAGTCCCTCGGCCCTTAAAGGGGAAAGGTTGCCTACCCCTGGTTTAGGGGGATCGTCCAATGCCTCCGTTCCCAAGGTGGAAGGGGACCATGGCTCTGGCCATATTGAGGTGGCACCCCCAGAACAACCCCAAAGGAAGGAAGGGAGGGAGGGAGGGATGATAGATAGATAGATAGATAGATAGATAGATAGATGTTAGGAGGAGGATGATAGATAGATAGATAGATAGATAGATGGATGGATGGATGGATGGATAGATGTTTGGACACCTCCTCTCGGTTTTCTTCCAAGTACAATAAGCATGACATCCCAGATCCACAAAATGCGCCAAAAATGCAAAAATGCAAGCTTTCCAAGCTCCACTGGCTTTCCTCATAGGGAAAAAAGTCTTTAAAATCATACAGGAGAGAGAAAGAAATAGGACGATCAGGCCTGCAGCCAGTGGAGCTTCGAAAACTGGCAACGTGCATTTGGTGCGTTTTGGTTAGAGGCATGAAGTTATCACGGTTTTGCGGATTTCGGGTGTTATTGTACCTTGCTATGTGGCCAAGACGGCTTTTGTTGTTGTTGTTGTTGTTGTTATTGTTAACAGCTCTCAAGTTGAGCCCGACCCATGGCCACGCTATGGATGAGACATCTCCAAGACCCCCGTCCTCCATTGCTCTGACCAACTCCTGCAAACTCTTATTCTTGATCTCTTTAATAAAGTCCATTCATTTAGCATGTGGCCTTCCTCCCTTTCTACTTCCTTCCACCTTTCTTAACATTATTGTCCTTTCTAGCGGGCCATGCCTTCTCATGATGTGTCCAAAAACGCCAGTCTAATTTTTGTCATCTTAGCTTCCAGAGAGGCATCTTGATCTGCTTGATCTGCTCTAGGACCCATTTGTTTGCCCTTTTGACTGTCCATGGGATCCTCAGCACTCTTCTCCAGAACCACATTATCTCAAATGCATTGATTTTCTTTCTATCACCTTTCTTGACTGTCCAGCTCTCACATCCATACATGGCAATAGAGAATACAATGGCTTGGATGATTCTGACTTTTGTGCTGGGTTGTATATCTTTGTATTTTAGGATCTTTTCTAGTTCTTTCATAGCCACCCTCCCCATTCTTAGCCTTCTTCTGATTTCCTGATCGCAGTCCCCATTTCTATCAATGTTTGATCCCAGGAATGGGAATTCTTTTACTATTTCTATTTCTTCATTGTTTTGGCTGAACTTGTGAAGGTCCTCGGTGGCCATTATTTATGTTTTCTTTATGTTCAGCATTAAACCTGCTTTGCACTTTCTTCTTTGACCTTCCTTAGTAGGTGTTCCAGGTCTGTGAGGTTTTCTGCTAGTATTATGGTGTCGTCAGCATTTTAGGATCTTTTCTAATTCTTTCATAGCCATCCTCCCTATTCTTAACCTTCCCCTGATTTCCTGGCTGCAGTCCCCATTCACTCCGATCAAGGTTTGCTCTCAGATATGAGAACTCTTTTACTGTTTCTATTTCCTCACTGTCTAGGTCGCATTTGCCTAGAATGAGTCTCCGTTGTCATTATTTGGCTTTTCTGTATGCTCAACAGTAAGCCAGCCTTGGCACTTCCTTCCTTGACCTTCCCCTGGATATGTTTTCTTCTACTATTAGGAGGATTCCTATTACTGGGCTTCAGTTTCTGGAGCAGGTCTTCAAGGCAGGAGGGGTCCAGGAGGCGAAGGAAGGACCAGGCATGGGCAAGATAAAGGAAGGAGACCCATGCTGCTTTCGGACCTCTTCTGGCCTTTGCAGACTGGCAGAAATAGTGCAAATTGAGTCCACTTTTAGGGTTAGGGTTAGTGCTAGGGAATCATGGGAATTGTGGTGGGGTTTTTTTCTGAGACATTGAGCCTTCTCTGTCAGAGAGCTCTGGTGCCACAATAAAATACAGTTCCCATGATTCCCTAACCCTAACCCTTAAAGTGGACTCAATTTGCACTATTTCTGGCAGTCTGCAAAGGCCCTTGATCCGACTCAAACCTGGACCACTTCCACAAACCAGGGTCGCTTGAGCTTTTGGGGTTCAAGAGGAAAAAGGGGGCAGCCGATGAGGAGGCGGCCGGTCGCTGGCCCAAGACGACAAACGCTGGCGTTGTCTTTTGCACGCATCTTCACCTGTCTCTGTTTGCACGGGTCTGGGTGCTCGTTCTCACGTCCTTGATGCCAGAAGGCAGAGCTCCTTGGTGAAGCCACTGACTGCCCCCCCACAAGACAGTTGAAGCGTGTTTGTCACAACCCAAGGGGTGTGTGGGTAGTTTTTGTTTTGTGGGTGTTTGAGTGTGGTGGACTCGAGTTTTTCGTGCGTACCCGTGTATATCTCTTGGCGTCGCCGTCACGGCAATATTTGTAGTTAAACTACGGGTAGATAAGTGGTTGGATTAAATATTGACGCCTATCTTTAGGTGTAAGTCTATACACGGCATGCCCATATCCATCCCATATACGCATATACTTACATAGGGGGGTTGCAGACTGCCAGAAATAGTGCAAATTGAGTCCACCTTAAGGGTTAGGGTTAGTGCTAGGGAATCATGGGAACTGTATTTTATTGTGGCACCAGAGTTCTCTGACAGAGAAGGCTCAATGTCTCAGAAAAAAAAAACAATTCCCATGATTCCCTAGCACTAACCCTAACCCTAAAAGTGGACTCAATTTGCACTATTTCTGGCAGTCTGCAACCCCCGATACTCTCTCGCTTTCTCTCCCATTGTTACTTGCTTTGAAGCCATTTCTGATCCAGTATCTTCAGTGTTTATTTACCATCATCCTTATTAACACTGGCAAAACTAAACCTAAGCCATTTCTCACTTAGGACGACCCTATCACGGGATTTTCTTTGCCAGATTTGCCAGTGTTGGTTTTTGTTGTTGTTGTTGTTGTTGTTGTTTTCCAGAGGGTAACTTGCCCAAAGTCGCCCAATGGCTTTCTACGGTTCAAGAGTCCTAGTCCAGCATTCAAAGTTACACCACACTGGCTCAGATTTCTCCCTCTGTGTCTGTGTGTCTCTGTGTGTGTGTGTTGATTTAGGGGGGTTGCAGACTGCCAGAAATAGTGCGAATTGAGTCCACTTTAAGGGTTAGGGTTAGTGCTAGGGAGTCATGGGAATTGTTTTTTCTGAGACATTGAGCCTTCTCTGTCAGAGAGCTCTGGCGCCACAATAAAATACAGTTCCCATGATTCCCTAACCTTAACCCTTAAAGTGGACTCAATTCGCACTATTTCTGGCAGTCTGCAACCCCCCTTAGTTCGGAATAAAAGGCAGTCCAAGGAGAAAGACAAGAAAGCACCCACCAGCCGCCCTTGTATCGGGCAAAGGGGTTCCTGACCAGCCTGGACCTACAAAATATGTGGGCTCCTGGGTCCATTATTATTATTTTTTTCCGTCTCCGCAGGAAGGAAATATGGGCAGACCAATAATAACTGCCTTTTTAAAACCCAGATTTACCCTGCCTTCAAGATCTATGGCGACCCCCTTGAATTTCATAAGGTTTTCTTAGGCAAGGAATACGCAGAGAGGTTTTTGCCCTTCCTTCCCTGGAAATATAGTCCACAACACCCGACATTCCTTGGCCGTCCCCCATCCAAGTCCTAACCAGGGCTGACCCTGCTTAGCTTCCAAGATCAGACGCGATCTGGAGCCTTTGCTGTTGTGTCTCGTTTCTGACTCATGGCGACACCAAGGCGACTCTATAATGGGGACTCTCCTTGCAAGTCTCTTCAGAGGAGGTTTGCCATTGCCTTCCTCCGAAGCTGAGAGAGTGTGACTTGCCCAAGGCGGCCAGTGGGTTTCATGGACAAGCAGGGAATCAAACCCTGGTCTCCAGAGTCGTAGTAGTCGCCTTGTGTTTTTCAAGTCGTTTCCGACTTATGGCGACCCTATTATCCCGGGGTTGTCTTTGAATTCTTCCTGGCCATCCTCTGAGGCTGAGAAAGCAATCGACAGCCCTGGATTAAAAAGACTTTCCTATGGATGAAAGACACGAGTAGAATCGGCTTCCCACTCCCAAATATCCGTAACAATAACCCCGACCATTCAGACGTGAAGTCCCCCTTGGCTTTGGGAAGGGGGAAGGAGATGGCCGGGGCTCCTCCCAACCAACAATGTACTTAAAAGTGAACTCCACAGAAGTGGTGGGGAACCGTTTCGATCCCGCTTTAAGAGGGAAATCGTAGAGGATGAACTTTCGGGGAATCCGGCTGGAGCAGGCGGCCCCTCCCGAAAGGGTTTGGGGAGAGGCGCGTGCTCGTGGGGCGGGGGCGCGCGGGAGGGAGGGAGGAGGCGGGAGCGCGCAACGGGGGCGCGGCTGGGTTTGTGCTCCTGGACCTTTTGTTTTAAGAGCCTCCTCCTCCTCCTCCTTTCCTCCTTGTTCTTCCATCTCTTTTCTCTCTCTCTTTCTCTTTTTCTGGTTTTCTGTCTTAGGAAAAGGGGTTAAGAGAGGAAGAGAGGAAAGAAAGAAAGAAAGAAAGAAAGAAAGGGAATCTCTTTTAGCTGCTCCGAAGTGTGATTCAATTCCCCAGGGAGTTGGCAGACAGTTTACTCCAGATTTTCAGACTATGATAAATATGATAATTTGTATAAAATTTGAATGGGTTCTTGTTTTCAGGGAGAATGCCTCCGATGATGAATGTTCCTGATTTTCAGATAGATGGCTGATAAAAAAAAAAAAAAGTGTATTGAATTGTTGAAAGCGATTTTAATTTTAATTCTCTACCTGCAGATGTCTAATAATAATAATGTCTCCTAATAAAATAGGAAGGTGTCAGTTTCAGCGGCACCGCGCTTGACTTCCCCTTTCCCGTCCCCGCACGGTGACAACATTAACCTCTTCTTACGGGGAAAAAAGCACATAAAATTATTATAATTACAGAGTTATTAATTTTAAAAAGAGGGTTAGCAGGATTTTTATGATTATTAATAGAGCTCCCGTTGCCTACCCCTGGAAGTCAATCCTGGGGCCGCCTTCGCTGCCTGGATCCGAATCGCCTCCCGAACTTCAATCGGAACCACCGAAACCTCCCAAAAAAGGGGCGCAGGAAAGACCCACGCTTATTCCAAAGCCAAGCGGGCTTACACGGTTCTAACGAACCGAAACGGGGGAAGAGGATCCGGTTCCCTTCATATTCTGGGCTGGGGAGCGAGGAGGCTTTGGCTCCATCCATAATAATAATAATAATAATAATAAAATTTATTTATATCCCGCCCTTTGGGGACCCAATCAGGCCGAGAGAGTGTGACTTGCCCAAGGTCACCCAGTGGGTTTTCATGGCCGGCAGAATAGGAGGCCCTCCCTTTCGGACCCATTTAGGGACCCGGCCCAGGCCCAGCCCGCGGCCTCCCTCCACCCGTTCACACGACCGCAAGACACGCGTTGGAGACACAAGCGGGAAGCACCCGTTTTCTCGCCTGGGGGGGGGGGGGCTCTGCTGCTTCTTTGAGTTTTAACCCGCTCTGAACTTTTGTGTGCCTCCAGCTCCAAGCCATTTTTGACTTATATGGAGAGACCCTAAGGCGACCCGATCCTAGGTTTGTTGTTTGTTGTTAACTGCCCTCGAGTCGATCTCGACTCATGGCGACCCTATGGATGAGACATCTCCAAGACCTCCACTGCTTGCTTCATTCCTGCAACCCTTTAATACCTGTGACCTCCTTAATAGAGTCCATCCATCTATCATGTGGCCT
>JANUYF010000003.1:153954931-153972431 GCA_026167975.1 Phrynosoma blainvillii | reverse complement strand
CATTTCCCATCATCCACAGTTACTTTTGCATCTGTCGAAAGGGAACCTTAGTCCTCCAAAGTGTTTGCCACACTTTGGTCCCCACTTTGTTCTCCCCCTTTCAGTTCTCAGAAGTGCAGCAACAGGTTTTTGCAAGCCTTCCATCTATCTATAGGGAATAGACTGAATCCCTATCCCATTATATAATAATAATAATAATAATAATAATAATAATAATAATAATAATAATAATAATAATTTATATCCCACCCCTCTGCAGAGCAATATAGACCAGAGCTTTGCTTTTTGCGTTGACGTTTCCATTGCCTAACCCAAGATCCAGTTGAGCACAATTCTGAACCAGGAGCGGTAGTAGTTTCCAATGAAGGATTATTGACATTTTACTCGAAGTTAGGGCCCTTACAAACTGCTAGAAATAGTGCAAATTGAGTCCACTTTAAGGGTTAGGGAATCATGGGGACTGTATTTTATTGTGGCACCAGAGCTCTCTGACAGAGAAGGCTCAATGTCTCAGAAAAAAACAACAACAATTCCCATGATTCCCTAGCACTAACCCTAACCCTTAAAATGGACTCAATTTGCACTATTTCTGGCAGTCTGCAAAAGCCTAAAGACATCTATCTGCGTGTGATCCTGTTACAGTGGGGAGGACTTAACTTAGGCGGCTGGATTTGTTTAAAGGCATTTACAAATGCAAGGAATCCATTCCGGATTACTGACTGTGAACATGAGTTAGGGAAGGGAAAACGTGCCGCTATTACACAAAATTGACCTTGGAGAAGTTGTTGTTTGAAAGAGGACGGCCGAGGCTCTGTCTGGATGAAGCAACTTCTTTCTCATCTCATCGACTGATTCTGTCTCATTTCCCTTTACTTCAACGAAACTCCCACCCACCCCCACCACCATGTAATAAATAATAATAATAATAATAATAATAATAATAATAATAATAATAATAATATAGATGCGTTTACATGTGCCAGCCTGCTCACTTCTTTTTCCCTTTTACACCACCTGGCTGCCAGCCAGAGAGGCCTTCTGTCCTTTCTCTAGGTTCACAAAGGGACTTTGCAGAGTGCCAGAAATAGTGCAAATTTAGTCCACTTTAAGGGTTAGGGTTAGGGTTAGGGAATCATGGGAACTGTATTTTATTGTGGCACCAGAGCTCTCTGACAGAGAAGGCTCAATGTCCCAGAAAAAAAAAATACAATTCCCATGATTCCCTAGCACTAACCCTAACCCTTAAAGTGGACTCAATTTGCACTATTTCTGGCAGTCTGCAACCCCCCTAAGTTACGGGGAGCCTTCTCCAGTGAAGGATGTAGACATAATTTAAGTCCAAAATCAGGTTGTGACTAGATTTGCGCTAATCTTTGGACTGCATTGCTTTTAAACAACAACAACAAAACAAAAACAAAAAAACCTCAACCTGAACCTTTTGGGAAATACGTTCCGCCAAATCCAATTAGACTGATTCCCAGCTAAAGTGTGCAAAGGATTGCAACGTTAATTGATCATTAGCCGGTTAATTAGACCTTCCGCTTGGGCATGTTTAGGATCCCACGGCAGAGAGGTCCTGTTGCATCTCTTGGAGGGCCCTTAACATTTGGCCTCCTTCCACAGGTGGACATTTCCCGGGAAATTTCTGCAGGCAACTCATTCACTCCAGGATCGCAAATCAAAAGGGGGGGGGGGTTCCCCTGTTGCGTCCATCACTTTTCACCCCAAAAACCACGCTTCACGTCCACAGTGAACTTGCCCCCCCAGGAAGGTTTTGGGAGGATTGGAAAGCAGCTATCCTCACAGCCTAAATGTTCTGGGGAAACACGAATTAGAGTTATTTTAATTTCGTGGAGACATCTGTATTGCTTTTTTAAAGAGACGTAGGGCCTTTGCAGACTGCTAGAAATAGTGCAAATTGAGTCCACTTTAAGGGTTAGGGTTAGTGCTAGGGAATCATGGGAACTGTTTTTTTTTCTGAGACATTGAGCCTTCTCTGTCAGAGAGCTCTGGTGCCACAATAAAATACAGTTCCCATGATTCTCTAACCCTAACCCTAACCCTAAAAGTGGACTCAATTTGCACTATTTCTGGCAGTCTGCAACCCCCCTTAGAGTTATTTTAATATCGTGGGGACATCTGTATTGCTTTTTTAAAAGAGACATACTAAAACAAAGGGCAGCACTTGCCCATAGGGAAACCGTACTTGCCCATAGAGAATCATTGGGGAATACTTACTTGCCCATAGGGAAACATAGGGTAAGTACGTTTTCCATAGGGAAACATAGGGAAACGTCAGAAAGAAACTCTTCTAGAACATGGCCACACAGCCCAAAAAACCCACACACAAAAAAACTATGAATGCCGGCCATGAAAGCCTACGACTTCATATAGGGTAAGTATTCAATCTTAGTATTTTCCTATGATTCTCTATGGGCAAGGATGTTTTTTCCTATGGGCAAGTACTGTCATTTATTTTAGTATCTCCCCTTTTAAAAAAGAAAGGGGGAAAAAGAGGATTGGACCACCTATCTGCAAACCACTTTTTCTCTGCTCTCCGTCTTTCGCCTCTTGCCAATTTCTGAGTTCTCTCCTTTATGACTTGAGGTTTCTGGCTCCTGTTGCCTGCCTTTCTGCCAAACCCAATGCCAAGCATTTACAGCCGACAGAAAATCCGGATCACAGAGTCTAATAGGCAGGAGGCAAACGTCGCTTTACCTGCAGTTTAGGAAAACACAAGTTCAAGACCTATATATATATATATATATATATATATTAAAAAACCCAGGCTTCTTGTGCATTGCCGCAAAGGCACGAACCCGACCAGTCGGGGAAAAAACTCCATCGGAGAGTGCCATGGAGTCCTGTCTTAGTATTTTAAATTCCCGACGCCTTTCAGTCCATAAAAATGCGAGGAAAGGGCTGCTCCTAGAAAAGAGCCGGCAAGAATTTAGGAAAGAGTTTTAGCAGGAATCCTGGGAGCTGGTTTCTCAGAGGAAGAAGAAGAAGAACCCCCCCCCCCTTCCAAAACGTTAATAAAGTCAAACGCCGTAGGACATTTTAAGAATTAAAACTCCACACCGCGGGATCCTTTTCGAGGGGACTATATAGGTGGGTTTATATTTAGATTATGCATCCATTTCCTCGGCACTTCCAAGGGCGAGGAGGAAAAGGGAAGATTGTATTTTCTAGTTTGTGGATCCAATCTGATCTGGGATCTGGAAAGAGCTGCCACGGAACACGCAGAGGAGACCAAACCTGCTTTTCCACCAGGTTTACCTGACTTTCTAATCTGACCCATGCCCCCCAAAGCCACTTGGCAGGAGAAGATGGAGCTTTTCTTGCTGGCACCGCCTAGATCGGTGGACTCCTGACCCAAAATAACACTTTTTGAGAGGCTCCTAAAGGAGATTTTGCTCGGCTCCTTTTTTGTCATCTCTCCTCCAGTCCTCTTGGAAACTGGAAAGTGGAGAACAAGCTGAGGACCAAAGACTGGGGAGGTCGGCCCTCCACTTCTGGTGTTGGGCTGGGGCTATTCTGAAGTCCAGAGCCTTCTCATGCAGCCCCACAGAAGGAGTGTTTTAAAAAGTCGAGCCAAGTGGTGTTGGATCCGGTGTGCCCACACCTGCCAGCATGATGCCCATTTAGGGGGGTTGCAGACTGCCAGAAATAGTGCAAATTGAGTCCACTTTTAGGGTTAGGGTTAGTGCTAGGGAATCATGGGAATTGTTGTGTTTTTTTTCCTGAGACATTGAGCCTTCTCTGTCAGAGAGCTCTGGTGCCACAATAAACTACAGTTCCCATGATTCCCTAACCCTAAAAGTGGACTCAATTTGCACTATTTCTGGCAGTCTGCAACCCCCCCCCTTAGTTAGAGTCAATTGACGGCCCTGCAACCATGAATTGTCACCAGGCATAGTGTAGAGTTAGTGCCCTGCACTTGGGGCAGAGACGGATTGACATGGCCTGAACCTAGCTGGGTTATTTTAATAAGCACACTGAGCAAAGGGAGTATGTCACAGTTTTTATTTATATTTATTTCTCCCTGAAACGGTCCAACACAAAGGTGGGAAGCAGTAAAAGACGAGGGCACTCCATTCAAGGAGGAGGTAGAAAGTAACAGCATGCAGAGGAGACATTCCTTTTCCTAGCTTCTCTAAAGAGTGAAAGTGGCATTTTAGAAGCAAGAGTTGCGTCTCAACCGGTCTCCATGCGATTAATGAAAGCAGGGAAGGAAAGAAAAGATCCCTTTAAAAATCAAGGGATCCCTTTAAATCTCAAATGTGCCGTGAAAGAGCAAGACAGGGAAAGGGGAGCCCTAGGCGGGTGCATTTCTTCACTTTGTCCCCTCAGAGCCATTGGTGACCCTTTCCAAAAGGCCACCCTCTTTGGTCTTCTCATTAACTTTGCTAACTCTCCGTCAGCAGAAGCATTCGCTACTGCGCACTAACACTCTTTCGGTTTCACACACACACAAAAATAATAATTAAGAATATATTACTTTTTTAAGTATATTAAAAAAAAATCTGGGCAATGGACACATAGGTCGGAGAAAATGCCACACAAAATACGACGACACAATGAAAAGCAACGATCAAAAGCAGCCAGTCAGCACGGGAAGAGAATAAAACTGAATTCAGCTGCTTTATTGTTTTGTTAAAAAGGCAGGGGGGGGGGGATTTTTTAAAGACTTTGTCTGAAATAAAAAGGATGGGTTCAAGGCAGCCTTTGGGATCCAAGGCGCCACCGCGGAAAAGTCCTCTCCTTCTCTCTAGGCCCAGAAGAAGAGGTTTTTTACAGTGATCTTAGGGTTTGCAGACTGCCAGAAATAGTGCAAATTGAGTCCACTTTAAGGGTTAGGGTTAGTGCTAGGGAATCATGGGAATTGGGTTTTTTTTCTGAGACATTGAGCCTTCTCTGTCAGAGAGCTCTGGTGCCACAATAAAATACAGTTCCCATGATTCCCTAACCCTAACCCTAAAAGTGGACTCAATTTGCACTATTTCTGGCAGTCTGCAACCCCTCTTAATGCACTGGCCAGACACATAGAGGAAAGACGGGTCTTGAGCAGGAACTCATTCATTTTATACCTGTGAGCCTTTCATTCAGGATCCTCACCCCATATGCTTGTCCTCTGAGGTGCTTGAGGACGGCGAAAAACGAGCCCGGTCTCTTCAGACACCATCACCACTACCACCCCTTTACAGATCCATCCCCCCCTCCCCGCCTCTTCCTGGCCCTTCAATCCAAAAGGGTTTCAAGCCCTTCGTTTTGTCCCCCTGGAAGCTCTCTGGAAGTAACTGGAGAAGAGAAGGTTAAGAGGTGGTATGATGGCCCCTGTTTGAATATTTGAAAGGGTGTCAGATTGAGGAGGGAGCAAGCTTGTTTTCTGCTGCTCTAGAGACTAGAACCCGGAGCAATGGAGTCAAACTTTAGGAAAAGAGATTCCACCTCAACATTAGGAAGAACTAGCTGACAGTAAGAGCTGTTCGACAGTGGGACACGCTCCCGCAGAGAATGATGGAGTCTCCTTCCTTGGAGGTCTTTAAACAGAGGCTGGATGGCCATCTGTTGGGAGTGCTTTGATTGGGAGTTCCTGCATGGCAGAGGGTTGGACTGGATGGCCCTTGAGGTCTCTACAGTTCTATAATTCTATGACTTCTGTAGTTCCAGGCGTGGGCTTTTGGGCCGGGCCAAGAGCCTGGTTTCTTCTTCGAGGCCACCTTCTTTTCCAACCCATGAACCCTGTGCCAAGTTCAGTGGCAGGGGCTGCTGGGCTCTCCGGTGGCCCGGAGGGGGCTGGATGGCCAGGAGCCCCAGGTGGGAACCCTCCCCCGTTTAAAGATTTCCCCCCAGCCTCCGGCCTCCTTGCCCGCGTCCCTCATTTCCCTGGGAACTTTTCTCCCCGAGAGTTAACTATTAACCGAGGCAGAACGGGCAATTTTCTTGGGAATGCGAACTATTTCCTTTCTACTGCAGATAGAAGGGGCTAGTGATTAATCCTGAGTATATATTTCAAAGGGAATCGCTTCTGTTTTATGTTTAACGGGAGATCGGAGGAGGAGAGGAAAGCGAAAGAGAGGATGGGGAGGGGGGGGGTCTGCAGTTGCCTCTCAGGAGATCCCTAAAAAGGATCCCGTGGAAGGAAAACAAAACAAAACAACAACAACAACAACACTGCAGCCTTTTTAGCCGCAGCAAAAAAGGCCAATGCAATTTTAGGCTGCATCAGTAGAAGTATAGTGTCTAGATCAAGAGAAGTAATAGTGCCACTCTATTCTGCTTTGGTCAGGCCTCACCTGGAATACTGTGTCCAGTTCTGGGCACCACAATTCAAAAAGGATGTGGAGAAACTGGAGAGTGTCCAAAGGAGGGCAACTAAAATGGTGAAGGGTCTGGAAACCATGCCCTATGAGGAACGAGTAAGAGAACTGGGCTATGTTTAGCCTAGAGAAGAGATGGTTAAGAGGGGATATGATAGCCGTGTTTAAATATTTGAAGGGATGTTATATTGAGGAGGCAGCAAGCTTGTTTTTTTGCTGCTCCAGAGAATAGGACTCGGAACAACGGATGGAACCTACAGGAAAAGAGATTCCATCTCAATATTAGGAGGAACTTCCTGACAGTGAGGGCTGTTCGACAGTGGAACACACTCCCTCGGAGAGTGGTGGAGTCTCCTTATTTGGAAGTTTTTAAACAGAGGCTGGATGGCCATCTGTTGAGGATGCTTTGATTGGGAGTTCCTGCATGGCAGGGGGTTGGACTGAATGTCCCTTGGGGCCTCTTCCAACTCTAGGATGCTATGATTCTATGAAACCCAACAGAAACCAACCCGAATGAACTTCTCCCAGTTCCCCCCTTTCAAAAAAAGAAAGAAAGAAAGAAAAGAAAAGAAAAGAAAAAAGAAAAGACAAAACGATTGGCGTGAAGTCGAAGGCTTTCATGGCCGGCATCCATAGTTTTTTGTGGGTTTTTCGGGCTGTGTGGCCATGTTCTAGAAGAACATGGCCACACAGCCCGAAAAAACCCACAAAAAACGATTGGTATTTGGAAACCAATTCCGTGCGGAGCTGTTTAAAATTAACGGGGGTGCCGAGAGGACAAGAAGAGGAGGGGAGAGAGCCCCTCCGAAGGATCCGAGGGACAGGGGCTCCTTCCGACGCCTGCCCCAGGGAGCCCCGGTCTACCCCAAAACCTCCACGGGGGGGGGGGTTGCAGACTGCCAGAAATAGTGCAAATTGAGTCCACTTTAAGGGTTAGGGTTAGTGCTAGGGAATCATGGGAATTGTTGTTGTTTTTTCCTGAGACATTGAGCCTTCTCTGTCAGAGAGCTCTGGTGCCACAACAAAATACAGTTCCCATGATTCACTAACCCTAACCCTAAAAGTGGACTCGGTTTGCCCTATTTCTGGCAGTCTGCAACCCCCCCCCCACGTCGGCTTTCATTGCTGCTTCTCCCTTCTCCTCCCGCCCTGCAGACTCTTCTCCTTCTTTCCCCCCTTCCTCTTCCCTTGGCTCTTTCAGGCCTCCCTATGCACCCCTGGCACCCACCCCCATTGCCCCTTTGCCCCGGGACCCCTCTGCCTTCTCTCCCTCCCCCCCCCCCCCCCAGAACCAAGACAGCAGCAAGTCCTGAGCCTAACTGGATGGTGGCAGGCATCTCTTTCTCTCTCTCTTTCTCTCTCTCTCTCTCTCTCTCCTAGGCAGCCTGGCGTGACGGATTAAACATCAACTAGTTAAATAAAAATTAATATCAACTGCTTCCTAACTTCTAATGTCATGTTGTTTATAACTAATGAACTGATTAGGGGATAAACATATCAGGGAGACGTGGCTGCTGCTCCGCTCGAAGCCGCCCTTCCACAGCCCCAGATCGGCAGATGGGGAGGGGGGCAGGGGGGGCAATGCCCATGCCTGGCAAAAGGGGGGTGCTGGGGGGGGGAAGGATAGGGAGGGTGGGTAGGGATGCCCTGAGGAGGCGCCCCAGAGGCTTCTTCTCAGCCTCTCCTTCCCCCCCCCCGGAGACAATTGGGGGGGACACTAGGAGGGGAGGATTCTGCCCCCCAAGAGGGAAGGCCCTCCTCTGTGGCCCGAGCAAGCCTGGACTCGTTTGCCAGGGACTTTGGAGATGCTCAGTTACACAAGGGAGCAGTCCCATAATGATTAACTTTTTTTCAAAATTCTTCCCCTCTCCCTTTCCTTCTTCAGACGCTTGAGAACTTGGGAAGGAAGCAGGGCAGAGGGAGCAATAGCAATAGCTATTGGTCCCAATGCCCCCCCACCCCCTCCCCGCCCCGTGGGCCCCGATCCCAGTGGTGAAATGCCTGTACTGCAGCCATTCACTCGCAAACCTCAAGGTTGTGAGTTCCATCCCAGCCAGGGGCTCAGGGTCGACTCAGCCTGGCATCCTTCTTTGGTCGCTAAAATGTGTGCCCAGCTTGTTCAGGGCAATTAGCTTACAGTTGTAAACCGCTTAGAGCAGGGGTAGGCAACCTAAGGCCCGGGGGCCGGATGCGGCCCCCCGAGGCCTTTGGACCAGCCCCAGGCCGGTCCTGCCGCCGCTGCCACCACCCCCTGATATTGATTATTGTTGTTATTACTTGCTCTTGGGGTTTTCTTGGCAAAATCTCCACAGGGGTTTTGCCATGGCTTTTCTGGGGCTGAGAGAGTGTGCATGCATATATTTTTTAATTTTTTAATTTTTTAAATTTTTATTTATTTATTTATTTATTTATGGTGCTTTGGCCCCCCAATTGTCTGAGGGACAGCAACCCAGCCCCCGGCTCAAAAAGGTTGCCATACATAGTGCTGTATGAAGCAGTATATAATGAAGCTACGGGGATCCGAGCCACGCCTAATGCTCCCCAGAATTGGGGCCTCCTGGGCCCAGGACCCCTCCATTCCTCCTTCCTTCCTTCCTTCCTTCCTTCCTTCCTTCCCTCTTTTCCCCAGAGAAGGGCCCTGGGCCTGGGAAGAAGCCCCTGAGTTTTCAAAGATTGCCTGCCCAGGATCCCCGCCTCGGTCTTGACAAGACACTAATAACTGGGGAAGCCTTTAAAAACCGATTTCACCAATGCAGAAATGCAATTTTAATGAAGAATCGATGGGCAAATGGCTCATTTTTCGTCAGATACCTTGCTGGAGCTGAGAGGCCTTCAATAAGTGGGTGGCTGGGGCTGGGAAGGAGGCTCTGCCTGGGAACCAGGGGAAGAAGAAGAAGCCCTGTGGCCATGCCATAAAAGCCTTTCGGCCTCCCGCTTCCAAAAACCCAAAACTGGGGAGGAAGGACAAGGTCGGAGTGGGCCGAAATCTCTGCCCAGGGATCCAGGACTCTGACATTGAAAACCTGTGCTGCTCTCCAGTGAGATTTTTCCAGAAATGGGCTGGAGCTGCCAAACCTAGGGGTGAAGAAAGGCGAGTCCAAGGGGGCCAGATGCCCTCACCGCAAAGGAGGACAAGGCACCAGAACATGGAGGACACTCTAGAAAAATGTAGGGCATTGCCAAACAAAAGGTAAAAACACTCATATATGCATTCATGCTCCTGAGTCATGCACCAAATGGGGGACTCTTTGGATTTCCTCTTGGGCAGAAGGTTGCTATGTAGGACACGTCCTGGAAAAGGAGGGCCTCTGGTCACCCTGTGCTGTCCAGGAGGCTTCGGCTGTCCTAGGCCTGGAACTAGCCTCCCACCTGGATGCCTTCCTTGAAGTTCAAGTCTCAGGACTTGAACGCAGGACAGCAGGTTGGACCTTCCCTCCTGGGAACCAGCCCCCCACCCCACCCCACCCCCGCAGCTCCTGCGGCCTTTGCCTGCCTGGTCCTGAGTCTCCCTTAACTAATTTCCACAAAACTCGGGGAGGCTGAGGATCTTCTAGCAGAAGAAGGGAGACCATTCGGAAAGGCGGATGCAGGCTTTGGTGGGGAGGGTGGACTAGACGTCCCATGGGACTCTCCCCACATACACACACACACACACACACACACGCCATCCCTGGGAAGGGAAGCCAAAGGTTGGGGGCAGGAAGGTTTCAGGCAAGGCAGGCCTCCCTGGAGCCATAGATTAGCTTACACATTGTAAACCGCTTAGGGAGCGCTTAAGTGCACTGATAAGCGGTATAGAAATGTACTTGCTATTGCTATTGCTATTGCTAGAGAGAGGCCAGGTCGGGCTTTGCTGGGCACAGGTGGATACCTCCCCTGGAGAGGAAAAGAAAGCCTGGCCTGGCTCTGGCATTTCTTTCCCCTCCTTTGGAAAGCCAGTCCAGATCCAGAGGAGCGGCCTCGCCTTCTTTTCCTGTGAGGAGAGCGAGGAAGGAGAAGGAAGAGGAGGAGGAGGAGGAAGAGGAAGAGGAAGAGGAAGAAGCAGAAGAAGGAGGAGGAAGAGGAAGAGGAGGAAGGAGGGAGGAGGAGGAGGAGGAAGAGGAGGAGGAGGAGGAGGAGGAGGAGGAGGAAGAGGAAAAGGTGGAGGAAGAGGAGGAAGAGGAAGAGGAGGGAGGAGGAAGGAGGAAGAAGAAGAAGAATAGGAAAAGGAGGAGGAGGAGGAGGAAGAGGAAGAAGAGGAAGAGGAGGAGGAGGAAGAGGAAGAGGAGGAGGAGGAAGAAAAAGAATAGGAAGAGGAGGAGGAGGAGGAGGAGGAGGAGGAAGAGGAAGAGGAGGAGGAGGAGGAGGAGGAGGAGGAGGGAGGAAAAGGAGGAAGAGGAGAAGGAAGAGGAGAAGAAGGAGAAAGAGAAGAAGAAGGAGCCCCTCCCGCCCTTCTCTCTTTCCCCCCCCCCCCCAGCTCTGTCTCTCTCGTTATCTAAACCGTTTAGTTTTGCGTGGTTGCGCCTGGATCCCCAAAGTCACCTGGGGGGGGGGGGAGGAGAAGGCAGCAAGACGCGGAGGAGCATCCCTCCATCCCTCCATCCAGCCAAAGCTGAGCCCAGCCAGGCCGAGAGGGAGCCTTTGGGCCCTTAGGCAAGGCCCCCGGTGGGCTCCGGAGGGGGATCGGGGAAAGAGGGGGAGAGAAGAGGGCTGGATGGGGCCATCTCTACGCCAGCCCCATCGGGAGCATCCCTCCTCCATCAGGGCCAGGCAGAGGCTGCAGGGCCTTCTCCCCGTGGCCCCTTCCTTCCTTCCTTCCTTCCTTCCTTCCTTCCCTGGGACCTTGTCCTTCGCAGCCGCCCAGAGGCCTTGGCAGGGGACCCTTCCATCGCCTTCCCCGGCTCATAAATCAGATGTGAAGCTTGGACCAAAGTGTCAGGATGCTTCAAGCCCTAATCGCGGAGATCCCTCGCCTGGTTAAGCCGAAGCTCCCTCCAGCTCCCATCGGCCAGAAACACAAGCGACAAGCCCTCTCTGTGGGTCCAAATGCATCTGAGGAAGTAGACCTAAGTCTAGGAAAGCTGCCAACTTCTTTCTTTCCGTTAGTTTCAAAGGAGCTACAACATCTCTCTACATAATAATAATAATAATAATAATAATAATAATAATAATAATAATAATAATGCCAAATTCATCTGAGGAAGTAGACTGAAGTCTAGGAAAGCTCCTGGGGGCAACTTCTTTCTTTCCATTAGTCTCAAAGGGGCTACAACATCTCTTTAAATAAATAAATAATGCCAAATTCATCTGAGGAAGTAGACCTAAGTCTAGGAAAGCTCATGCTGCCAACTTCTTTCAATTAGTCTCAAAGGGGCTACAAGATCTCTCTAAATAAATTAATAATAATAATAATAATAATGCATCAGAAGGAATAGACTGCAGTCTAGGAAAGCTCCTGCTCCCAACTTTCTTTCAGTGAGTCTCAAAGGTGCTACAAGATCTCTCTAAATAATAATAATAATAATAATAATAATAATGCCAAATGCATATCTGAGGAAGTAGACCTAAGTCTAGGAAAGCTCCTGCTGCCAACTTCTTTCTTTCCGTTAGTCTTAAAGGGGCTACAAGATCTCTCTAAATAAATAAAATAGTAATAGTAATAATAATAATGCCAAATGCATCTGAAGAAGCAAACTAAAGTCTAGGAGAGCTCCTGCTGCCAACTTCTTTCTTCCAGTGAGTCTCAAAGGGGCTACAAGGTCTCTCTAAATAATAATAATAATAATAATAATGCATCTGAAGAAGTAGGTTTAAGTCTAGGAGAGCTCCTGCTGCCAACTTCTTTCTTCCAGGGAGTCTCAAAGGGGCTACAAGGTCTCTCTACAGACCGATTCTAAAGACTAACCCGACCATATCTTTCTACTCTGTGGGGGGGGGGGGGGTTGGTGTGTGTGCAGGGGACCCTCTGCTCCCCTTCCCCATCTGGAACCCCTTTTCCCAGTCTTGTTCTGTGGATGGGGCTGCCGGAATGAACTGGTGATGGGGAGATCGGGGGGGGGGGCGAATTTGGGAATCTTTAGGAGGCCTGGGAAGCCTTGGGAGGGGGGGGGCTTGGTGAAGGGGAGAGATGGCTCTGATGGCGAGGGCTTGCATAGAGGATGCCTCCAGGCCCCTAAACTGGGCACCAGGGGAAGGAAAGCCCAGAGCCTTCTGGGGGCTGCGGGAGGGGGGGTGTCCCTGAACCCAGGGATGGAGAGGTTCCCTGCTGTCCGCCTAGGGACTCCAGAGGACCGACCCTGGGGACTTATGGGGGTTGCAGACTGCCAGAAATAGTGCAAATCGAGTCCACTTTTAGGGTTAGGGTTAGGGAGTCATGGGGACTGTATTTTATTTGTGACCCCGAAGACAAAGCCAAGTGGGCAAGTTGCACCACAGTCGATTCCCCCATATAAATATTGGGAGGCTTAGCATCTGAAAAGGTGCTGCCGGAGGAAGCGACCAAACCTATTTGCGAATAGGATCGGGATCGATCACAGGGCAAGGAGAGTTTCCACTAAGTTCAGAGCCAATAATAAGTCAGTGGGCCCTTGCGGACTGCTAGAAATAGTGCAAATTGAGTCCACTTTTAGGGTTAGGGAATCATGGGAACTGTATTTTGTTGTGGCACCAGAGCTCTCTGACAGAGAAGGCTCAATGTCTCAGGGGGGGGAAAAAAAACAATTCCCATGATTCCCTAGCACTAACCCTAACCCTTAAAGTGGACTCAATTTGCACTATTTCTGGCAGTCTGCAACCCCCCCCTTAGTCCCCATCACTAAGGATCCGTTTTTTAAAAAAAATAGGGATTTCTTTCTTTCTTTTTAAAGAAATCTCATTCTAGAGGGAAGCACACGCCTATAGATCTATAGATCCTAAGGAGCCTCTGCTGACAGATCTGCACCTTCTCTCCAATGGACCTTTGGAGGTCGGAAATGTCGGGTGAAGGATCTCCCACGGGAAAGGATCTTTGACTAGTGGCGTGTGAGTGCAAATAAATGTAATTTTGATTCGGTTTTGGGTTGGGATGGGTTGGGTTTTCCTTCCCCTGATTCCCCTGAGCCTCAGCCAGCAGGACCCTATTGCTAAAAGGCATCCAGGAGCCCTTTAGAGAAAGCATCCAGGTTGGCTCCCCCTCCACGAAGGGGCCATTTCCCAGCATTTCGGAGTGGAGTCCCCCCCCCCCTACACACACACACACCCCAGGGCTGTGGTCCCCTCTGTTCCATTTCCCTTCTGTGTCTCTCAAAGATCTGCCCAAGTCCCTTTGCATCTGAGGTTTAAATAGGAAGATCAATAGAAAACAGTTGTAATGATCTAATTAATTATAGCAAAATTAAAAGCGAGTAGAAAATCAATCTCGGATGGTGTTGAAGATGGAATTAAATTGATAGTCCATCTGTTCACCTCCTAGACCGTATAAATTTGCAACCCAAGGACGGAGCTAATGGGATCAGGCTGCTGGGAATCTCCTCCTCTTCCCTCTCCAACAACCCCCCCCCCTTTTCTTTCTTTCTTTCTTTCTTTCTTTCTTTCTTTCTTTCTTTCTTTCTTTCCACGCTTGTTGAAGTTCAAACTTGCAAAATCAGACCCCCCCCCCCCCGCCACAATTCCTTGCCTTTAATTTTGGACTTACTCCTTCTTCCCAGGCAATGGGAAGAAGAGTCGAGGAAACTAATGGGGGTTGCAGACTGCCAGAAATAGTGCAAATTGAGTCCACTTTTAGGGTTAGGGTTAGTGCTAGGGAATCATGGGAATTTTTTTTTTCCCTGAGACATTGAGCCTTCTCTGTCAGAGAGCTCTGGTGCCACAATAAACTACAGTTCCCATGATTCCCTAACCCTAACCCTAAAAGTGGACTCAATTTGCACTATTTCTGCCAGTCTGCAACCCCCCCTAAATAGATGCCAGTCACTTCTAGGGCAGAGAGAGTAGAGGCCAAAGAAATGACCACGTCTTGTCCACTCTTCCCCCCCCCCCTCCCTCACATTAACGACTGCGATCCCATGGGCTTTAATTTTTAAGTGAACCGTGTAGACGGACCAGAGCCGCCATCTGTAAGAGGCCGGGCTTCAGGGGGAATCGTGGCAGTGCCAAAGTCAGTCCCAGTACAACCGATGGGGCTGATCAGGGCCTTTGCAGACTGCCAGAAATAGTGCAAATTGAGTCCACTTTTAGGGTTAGGGTTAGGATTAGGGAATCATGGGAACTGTATTTTATTGTGGCACCAGAGCTCTCTGACAGAGAAGGCTCAATGTCTCAGAAAAAAAAAAAAAAAAAAAACAATTCCCATTATTCCCTAACACTAACACTAACCCTAAAAGTGGACTCAATTTGCACTATTTCTGGCAGTCTGCAAAGGCCCTTAGACGCCTCTTTCGGGGAAAAGGAGGGGGGGCTGTTAGAACTGAGGACCACCCACCCCCTCCATCAGCCCCAGTTCTCTTTATAGGAAGGGAGGACCTTTTAATCATAGAATCATAGAATCATAGAGTTGGAAGAGACCACAAGGGCCATCCAGTCCAACCCTCTGCCATGCAGGAACTCCCAATTAAAGCAACCCCGACAGATGGCCATCCAGCCTCTGGATGTACCCCTTTGCACCCATGAGTCCCACTGAACCTCCCTTCCCAAATGGGCTGCCCTGAGCCCCCCTCTTTAGAGCACAAAATCCGACTGAATCCCAGTAAGGCTCAAGTAACGGGGAGGAGGGGGGGGGCTAAACTAAGGGCAGGCTGGGGGACTGGGGACTCCAGGGGGGGTGGCACTGCCAAACACGTGTCTTACCAGCCCTTCTCTGGGCCTTTTTTTGGGGGGGGGGGGTTTTCCAGGCCAAGGCGGTGCCATTGATTTCGTCTAGAGTTTTTCCCAAGGAAGGTCGCAATGGTGTGAATGTGTGTGTGTGTGTGTGTTCAGTGTCCCCCCTCTTCTCCTCCTCCACCCCCACTTACCCCCCCCCATACTTACCCCTTCTCCAGGAGAGTGGCTGGCTTCCTCCCCTTGCCAGGGGTGCCACCGGAGTGGGCACCTCCAAGGTTGTCCCGGTGCCAAGGCAGAAGCGGGTGGCCTCCTTGCTCGGTCGGGATCGGGGTCTCTTTGGCCAGGACTGCACGAGAGGAAACGGATCCGAGCCGGTGCTGGGGTCCGAGGAAGAAAGCGGCGCGGCGTTGGGCTTCAGCAACAACGGCGGGGACGTTACCACCGCCAACCGGGGCCCCCCAAATGACTCCGTCGGGCAGGTTATTTTCCCAAGGCCGGAGGGAGGATGGGGCAAAGGAGAAAAGGAGCCCCAAGGCAGGCGGGGAGGGGCAGCGATTGCAAGACACACACAGAGACAGACACACAAAGAGACACCGACCCCCCCCCCCCCCCCCATCCTTTAGGCATGACAAATGGAAGCGTCAGTGGTGGCCATGGTGGAGGGCTGGGGCATCTCCGAGTGCTGTGAAACGAACAAAATAGAAATCAGGGTTTATTCCCCCCCTCCCCATAAGAATGACAGAGAGCTGGGAGGTCTTTTGGGGGGGGGGGGATCGCTTGGCTGCGAAGGCAAAGAAGGCAAAGCCGGCTGCTCCTCCATGGAGCCTTGCGATGGCAGCTTTCTTTTGGGGGGGGGCGTTATTTGGGGGATTTGCTCTAAGAGAAAGCAGCTAGAACCCAAACCTTGCTCTTTGGGGCTCTTCCCTTCTTCTCACCAGGCTCCCCCCCCCCCCAAAAAAAAAAAAGGAGAAAAGAAGTGCTTTCCAGCCCAGCCTAGCTAGATCTTGCTCGGCCAAGGGTCCCTAAGAACTCCAGGAAGGGTCGGATTACTATTCTAATTCTGCCCTGGTCTCAGACAAGGCCCAGAGCAAATCAATCCCCGACAGAGTTTTAATGCCAAAGAATGGGGGGATTACAGACTGCCAGAAATAGTGCAAATTGAGTCCACTTTTAGGGTTAGGATTAGTGCTATGGAATCATGGGAATTGTTGTTGTTTTTTCTGAGACATTGAGCCTTCTCTGTCAGAGAGCTCTGGTGCCACAATAAAATACAGTTCCCATGATTCCCTAACCCTAACCCTAACCCTTAAAGTGGACTCAATTTGCACTATTTCTGGCAGTCTGCAGCCCCCCAATATTTCCCTCTTTGTACACTCACTCACACGCAGGGCGACGGCCTCCCTGAAACTCTCTCTCTTTATCCGTTTTGTTAAATAGAAGTATTTCAATAAGGGGATTTTTTTTTCCTTCTTCCCCTTTGGTGCTTCCCCCCCGCCAAAAAAAATATCCTGGAGGGCAAAGAGGGACTTTCCAAAAAATAAAATAAAATAAAATAAAATAAAATCCCCAAAAGGCTGGGCTTTACAAGGTACACAAGATCACAGAGAAACGTGGCACAGAATCGGAACTTCACTTTCTTCCTTCTCCCTCGAAAAACCAATCCCCGAGGAACAGGGGAAATCTGCGTGGCGACTTATTCTGGGGAAATCGTTCATTAAAAAAAGAAAAGAAAAGAAAAGTTAGGCATCATTTGGCTTTAAGCTTCCAAGGGGAAGGGGATCCATCCCCCAGGCGTCCGCACCACCATCGGCTTTCCCTCCAACCCACACGGAGAGGAGGCTTGGGAAAAGTTTGCAGGGAGGAAAGGGGGCACTTACAGGCACCGGGGGACGAAATCCGGAGGCTCGGGAGTCCCAGGCGCCCAGCCCGCGAAGACCGAGCCCAGGAGGGAGAGCCCAGGAAGGGGAAGGGGAAGGGGAAGGGGGCCGGGAGGAGACTAGGGCCAGGAGCCCTGGGCAAGTCCTGGTCCAACCAGGCCGGCCACAGGGCTTCAATGGAGGGGGAGACCCTCGGCCTTCCTGCCCCTTCCCTCTTCCCAGACCGCCTCTCCCGCTTTCTGGCCATTTCGGTCCCCCCTTCCTTCCTTCCTTCCTTCCTTCCTTCCTTCTTCCTTTCCTTCCTCCCTCCCTTCTCTCTTCCTCCCCTCCTTCCTCCTTTCCTCCCTCCCTTCCTCATTTTCTTCTTCTTTCGTTCATTTGTTCCTCCCTCCCTCCCTTCCTTCCTCTCTTCCTCCCTCCCTTTCTTCCTTCCTCCTTCCTCTTTTCCTTCCTCCCTTCCTCCTTTTCTTCCTTTCTTTCTTCCTCCCTTCCTCCCTCCCTCCCTTCCTCCCTCCTCCTTCCTTC